>PVIA01003830.1:0-155663 GCA_004024845.1 Tonatia bakeri
CGTTGTCCCCAATGTGCAGGCTTCTAGGGGAAGACTTGCTGGACAGCCAGGCAGTGCGCACTGCGGCCCAGAGATCAGTGTGTGTCCGCACAGGGGCAGCTCAGAGGGCGAGGAGACAGCCAGGAGCCAGCGAGGCTGCCATCCCCCTGCTGGGTGCCTGGGAGCCAGAGCGAGAGAGGCGGGGCCCAGGACTACTGTAATGAGCGTCTGAACTTTCCGGAGACAGTCCTGACGACTCGGAGTGGCACTCCTCAAACCTGTTGTTCCCGAAACAGAGCCACTCTTCTAAATTACATGCCTCCCTGTGGATTACAGGGATCACGGCCCTCCCCAGCTGCTCGGCGAGCGCCCACGGTCCCAGCCCTGCAGCTCAGCAGTGCCTGTTACGTCGACACGCCCAGCCCGGCTGCACCCTCACCCACCTCGTGGAAGGCTCCCGAAATGTTTCAGAGCGCAGTCAGCTGGGGTGGGAGGCGGCACACCGCGGGCTAGCACCAACCTCAGGCTCCCTCCCGGAGGACAGGAGGGGAGGGGCCCCACTTGTCATCTCAGAGCAAAGCCTGGAAGTCAGAGCATTGTCTGCTTGCAGGGCGCAGGGCAGAGAGATGAGACGTAGCTTTGAACCCTTGTCCAGCCTCTCATGAGGCTGCACAACCATGGACCCTCTGCCACCATCAAACCCACCCTGTGTCGTCGCCCCACAACACGGGCTCAAGGATGCAGTTCCAGGGGGACGACACCCACCGCTGTCTCCTAAAGTCAGTGACATCCCTCACATGAAATGAACCACAGGGCTGGCACTTAGTAGGTGCTCGGGAGAGTCTGTCATGGTCCCCTTTGAGAGCCGTGGTCTGAGAAGAGTGGTCTGCACACGCCCAGGGTGCGTGCAGTGCTAAGAGCGAGCGAGAAAATGCACACGGGCACAGGAGAAAATATGGGGCAGCCCCTGCCCACCAGACACACACCGGGCGACTTGACGGTGAGTGGCAGCTGTCACTTTGGGCACAGCTCTGCGCCCAGGCAGGCCCTGCGGCTCTCGCCTTCTCTGGGGCTGGCCTGAGCCGGGCATCTGAAGTTGCTTTTGCTCATTCCGTTGCATATGATTTAAGTGTCACCTTCTTGTGTTACTTTGTTTCGGACCACACGGCACACTGCTTTTCTTTACATCTGCTTTTACATGACCCCACATCTCATGTGATCTACGTTTTGGAGCCCTTACTTATTTGTAATGATAGATTTTTATTTGTATCTGATTTCTGTTTATTTTTTAAAGTCTTTTTTTTTTCTTTAGAGCGGTCGTAGGCTCACAGCAAAGCTGAGAGGGTGCACAGAGACTTCCCACTCACCTCCAACTCTGCACGCGGGCACAGCCTCTCATGATCGACACCCCACCTGCGTGGTGCGTGTGTCACAGGTGTGTCACAGGCCTACACAGCACCTCGCAGCCCCCAGAGTCCAGAGTCAGTCTCAGGGTTCTCACTTCTCACACATTCTGCAGGGTCGAGCAAGTGTGTGGTGCCGTGTGCCCGCCGTCACAGTGCCACACACAGCGTGTTCCCCACCCCAGACAGCCCCTGTGCTCTGCCCCTTCAGCCCTCCACCACCACCCCCAGCTCCTGACAACCGCTGACTCCGCTGCTGTCTCCAAAGTGTGGCCTTTTCCAGAACGTCGCAGAGCTGCAATCACACAGTACGTGGCCTTTTGAGACTGGTTTCATTCACTCAGTCCTGTGCAGCCGAGGTCCCTCCCTTGTCTCTTCTCAGCACCCTACCTCATTTCTCTTCAGGACTGGAGAACGTTCCGTCATCGGGCTGGACCCCGGTTTGTTTGCCCATCACCAGTGGTAAGGGCGTCTCGGCCACCTCCAGGTGTCCACGATTCCGCCCACAGCTGCTGTGAAGACCCGCCTGCAGGTTTCTGTGCGGACACAGTGTCGGCTCCTTTGGGTGAACACCAAGGAGCACGTTGCTGGACCACGTGCCGGGGCATGTTTAGTTTTGTTCAAAACTGTTCTGGACCTGTCCTCCGGGGTGGCCACCCATCTGCACCCCACAAGCAGGATCGGGCGCGCCTGCAGCCCCCTGTCCTCGCTGCCACTGGGCATGGTCAAGGTTCAGGGTTGGGCCATTCTGATAGGTATACGGCGCTGGGGCTGGGGCTGCACGTCCCTGGTGACGGAGACGTGGAGCGTCCCTGCACGCAAATTGTCTGCCACCTGCTTGTCTTCTTCGGTGAGGTGTCTATTAAGATCTTTGGCCCTTTTTTAGCTGGGTTGTTCGTTTTCTCACTGTGTAGTGGTATTTCATTGTCGAGTTTTAAAAGTTCTTTGTAAATGTTTTCTCCCCGTCCGTGGTGGGTCTTCTCATTCTCTTGACCCTGTCTTTTGCAGTATAGAAGGTTTTTTTTTTTTCTTTTAATGGAATCCAGCTTATCCATTATTTCTTTCATGGACTGCGTCTTTGGTTGTATATCAAAAACGGCCTCACCAAACCCCAGGTCATCTAGATTTTCTCGTGTCAACCTGCAGAGTTTTAGTTCACAGTTTACACGTAGGCCTGTGATCCATCCTGAGTTAATTCTCAGGAAGGGTGTATGGTCTGAGTCTAGATTCTTTTTTTTTTTTTTTTTGCATGCGGCTGTCCAGCTGTTCCAGCGCCATTTGTTGAAATGTCTATCTTTGCTCTGATGTATGGCCTTTGTGCCTGTTGGAGCCCAGCGGAGTATATTTATGTGGGCCTATTTCTGGGCTCTGCATTCTGTCCTGCTGATGCATGTGTCTGTTCCTTGGCCAGCACCACCCTGTCCTGATCACTGAACCTTTATAGTCAGCCCTAAAGTCCGGGGGTGTCCGTTCTCCCACTGTGCTCTGCTTCTTCGAGCCTGTCTTGGCCGTTCTGGATCTTCTGCCTCCCCATATAAACTTTGCTTCTGTTTATTTTTACAACTGCTGTAAGATTTTTATTTGTGGGTAGGTCTTATAACACATTAGTCAAGAGAGGCACAGCCAAACATACTTTGTAAAGTCAAATACATTCATGGAGCTAAGTGTTCTGCTTTTTTCTCCGTGACAGGGGCGCCGTTTAGAAAGCATTGTTCTGTAGCATCGGAGCTGAGAAAGGCCTTGGCAACTCCAGGCAACTCGCTTTCCAACTTCGGGGGGTCTCAGACTTGGCCCAGGCCCACGGGAGAAGGTGGCTCGGGGGCCGGCGGGAGGGCCCAGTCATCAGCTCCTGGACAAAGTCCCTGCGTGGTTTCGATGCATTAGTCTTTGGACCACACGTGGAGGAGCATGCACATTTATGCTTCACCTTCCCAGACGCAGAAGCTGATGCTGGAAACTAGCAGCCGGGACTCCCGGTTTGCAAAGAGAAGTACCAGGGCCCTCCTCCCCTCTCTTAGCTCGGTGGCCCTGGGACCCCCCGCAGGCTGCCTCTGCACCCCGCCTCACTGCATTTGCCCCCTGGGGTTTCTTCTTTACTCACATTATTAGTGACTCACAGAGGATCCAATGGCTTTCCCTCCTGCATGCCATCGTTTCTGTAAAAGGAGCCTCTGAGAACCAAAGACAGAACCATGAAGAATCATCCCCGCCAGGACTCTCCTTCCAGCTTCTTGGCTAGTTGTCTGTGGATCTGCTTTATGAGGTGTTCCAGAATTCCTGGGCCTTCAGAATCACCTGGGAAAACTTACAGGTGATTTAAAACCTCCAGCCCCCACAATTTCAGTTTGGAAGGTCTGATTCACTTAATCCTCACAGCAACCCTCAGAGTTAGGAGCGACTGGAGGCCCAGAGAGGTTAGGTCCAGAGTTTGAACCTGGATCTGGGTTCTCTTACACATCGAGAGGCCAGCACATACATTGAGGAGGGCATTTCACTTTGAAAAAACAAGTCTTCACAAGACACCTATTAGTGGTAAGGCTGGATGTCAGCACGGGACTAACTGTTAAGACCAGCAGGGGGAGCACGAGAGGCAACCACCCTCTGATGTTTCTCTTCCTCTCTTTCTCCTCCCTTCCCCTCTCTCTAAAAATAAATAAATAAAATTTTTTTAAAAAAGACCCGGTCAGAGCTGCATGTGGAAGTCGGGAACCAGGAGAGTGGAGAGCTGTGGGGGCCGGAGCCAGGCCTGGGGGTGGCCACTCTTCCTTGCTGTCCCCACACTGCTGGGAGCAGGAGGCGGGGCAGATGGGGAGATGGAAGGAGGAGGGGGGATTTTAAGGCGTGAACAGGCTGATTTAATTAGAGTTTGAACAAACAAGACTTCAATCTGGGAGGAAAAGTACCGTGAAGAAAGACCTTTCTGAAGGAAGCCAGCAGCACTCTACAAACCTGGGCCATTTGGACTGTGGCCCAGGCCTGCGGCCCCTGGCCCCCAGGGCCCTCCCCTGAAGCCCAGCCCAGCCCAGCTCTCCAGACCCCCAGCCCTGTCCCCTCCAACAGAAGTACCTTTCATCAAACAGGCCCCAAATAGATCAACCTTGGAAATGACCTTCAGATTCGAAGCCAATAGTATGAGGCCAAACCTGAAGGGAGGAGTCGTGGGAAAGTGAGGGCCCCCCCGACCCACGGGGTGGACCCCGTCTTCCACGCTCAGGGCAAGAGATGCCCCCTCTTTTCTCCATAGCTGAAGGCGCCCTTCTTTCTCTGAGTACAATGCAATGAATAAGGCCGGGATTCCAGGCAGGGCGGGACACTCCTGCATTGTGTCAGCTGTAATGAGGGGGCTTGGGGTGCCTCGGACCTCACAGCATGGGCATGTACGTGATTAAAGCCACTTTGTTGGGCCGGGGCAGGGCTGTCTGGGACTCTCAGACAACAACGAAGCAGGCAGCCTCTGAGCTTGGGACGGGCCCTCAGAGAGTGCCAGGCAGGCCGGGGTCCTGGGCCCACAGCAGCTTCTGAGAAAAGGCCCCTGGGGGCTGCGAGCCCTGCGGAACCTGGGCTGGGCCAAGCACAGCCCGTGTGGGGCCAGCCACCAAGGATGGGTGAGCAGGAGGCGTGAGCAGCGTCCCGCTCTCACACCAGTTTCCACGTCTGGGAGACGAGAGAGTTCAAATACAGTCCTCCAGATCCCCTTTCAGCTTTAAAATATTCCGTTCAGGGCTGGCCATGTAATCTTCAAGGTCTCGTACAAAATGAAAATGCAAAGCACCTTTGTTCAAAAAGCAAGGGGAAAGGCTGTCAAAGATACTGGAATATGAAGTTTTTCCCTTTGGTCTACAATCACTCTCTCAAGTGACCGCTGGGGGTTCTTAGCTAGCTAATGCCATTCTAAGTGAAGAAAAATTAAAATTTACATTGCTCACATGAGTTTTACCAGCCCTCTTTATAGTGCTTTCAATGCAAATGTGGGAGCCTTTAACCAGTGTGCAGGACGACCCACATCACAGGACTCGTATTTTGAAGCCTGTAACCTGCCTGCGTGTTTCGCTGTTCCCAGAGGAAGAGCTGCACAGAAGTCTCTCGGCCGCCTTCATTTCACATGTGGACGTGTCTCCCAGCGCCCTCCCTCTGCTGCCTGGGGAGGGGGAGGCCCAGGAGGAGAAGGAGCCACGCAATCTCTGTCCTCCGTGCCACCACTTGGGCATCGGTGGCAGGCTCCAACAGGTCAGGGAGTGACAGGACCGAGAAAGAGTGGACACGGTGCCAAGGCGGGTTGCGTTTCTGGGATGCCAGCAGCTGCCTCTGTATTTGGGGCAAACTGTGTATCTCCCCTAACCTGGGCGTAGACGGGGCACACCTCCCCCTGCTCTCTGGGGGACCCCCTGGGCGCTTTGGGCTCTGGGTCCGGGGCTCCCTGTCTCTGTGGGGCAGCGGAGAGTGGGGTGCAAATGGGACAGCAGAGGGGGCACGCAGTGCGTGCCCCCTCTGCACCCACACACACTCCGTGGTGCCAGCAGACATCCCTCACAAATCACAGGTTCAAATGTAAATGCTGAGAATGCCCAGGCGGTGACAGCGGAATGTGAGGCTGTACTAGTCCGGGTTCCCCAGAGGAAGAGAACCAGTGAGACCACCCATCGAGCTCTCGGGCCATCGATCTATCGACGTATCTGTCTATCTATTGAAGAAGCTGCTCCCCCACATTCCGGAGGCTGGTGATTCTCAGAGGCTGCTGTGTGACGCACGAACCCACCCAGGAAGCTGATCCCAGTCAGGTTCCAGGGCTGCATGGCCTGCGACCGACCACTCACCCAGCTGTCAGCTGCAGGTCCCAGTCTGTACACTGACAACTGCAGTCAGTTACGGAGCCCCAGCCCGCCCGTCACCCCCTGTCACCGACCCGGAGCACCCGCCCCACCGTCACATCACCACAGCAGCGTCCCCGAGGGCTAGAGCTGTTGAGAGGCCAGGGCCCGCTACGAAGCAGCCGGCGCCCAGCCAAAGCCCACTTCTGTTCATGGTCCTTTTCAGTGAAGGAGCCACCCCTGCCTACACGGAGGAGCCCAAAAAGCTGGAGGAGCCCTGAGAAAGGATGAGAGGGAAGTGACTCCTGGTCCCCGGGAACTCAAGGCCAATTTGGGACCGTGACCTCAGCCTGGCAGCCGAGTGCAGCTCCTCCAGTAGACTCACACTGGAAGCCAAGCAGGGCAGAGCGGACAGTGGGCAGAGAGAGGAGGTTGCGGGAGAAAGATCCGACAGTGGCAGAGGCAGCTGCACACTGGCTGGTGCAGGAAGAGAGGCCACACTCCAGCCAGTTGCACCAGGGCTGATTCCCGACAAGAGTGGGCCCTCTGGTGGGCCTCAGGGGTAATGACCCCTGCCCGGGGCTGTGGCCCCTTTCTGAGCCAGCCTGGTCCCAGCTGGAGGGGACTGCCTGGTGTGCGCGGTCTGAAACCCCGAAGCACATGCATCGTCAGGGACACTGGGAAAAAGCACATGCAACTGGAATTAACTGTGGGAAGGGGTCATTTGCTATATCTGGAAGACCCCCCACCACGGGGCCTTTGAGAGGACTCTCCCCAGAAACCCGCCCTCTGCTGCTGGTCCCGGTTCCCCTCTCTGGGGCCCAGGCGGAGGCCCTGCTCTCTCCCACTCTGGGCTCTGGTTTTGATGCTGAAGAGAGACTCGCACCAGGACTCGGAACTCAGCAGGCCACCGGGCAGCTGGCCTGGGGGACCCCCACAACTGACTCGCTCCCTGTGTGCAAGCACAGGCACCACCTTCCTGATGCATTTCAGTAGGACGCTATGAGGCCAGAGCGACGGTGGTCATTTCTTTCTGAGCATTCCCGCTGCAACCTGGTCTCTCCTG
The DNA here is from genome assembly GCA_004024845.1 of Tonatia bakeri. Taxonomy (NCBI): domain Eukaryota; kingdom Metazoa; phylum Chordata; class Mammalia; order Chiroptera; family Phyllostomidae; genus Tonatia; species Tonatia bakeri. The sequence goes on from PVIA01003830.1 coordinate 7,257, forward strand.
CCTGCACCTGCCCCTTCGGGGCGATTTCTGCTCCCAGTCCCTGCCAAAGGGGGAGTACCCACCACAACCAACACCCGGACCACAGCCACCTGGGCGGGGTGTGGCTGCCACAGTGGCATCAGCAACTTAAGTTTTGCGTGTATTCACCCTTGAAGACGTGCGTGTGTGTACACCTACAGACACATATGTGCACACAATATAAATGCATTTGGGCCTGTGACTGACACCAGCACCTGCGCACAACCACTTTAGTCTCCCACCTCCACCTGCCGGGCCTCCCTCAAGTTCATTACCCTCTCTCGGCTCCGTTTCCTCCCCGCAACTGTGGGATAATTGTCTCTTCCTGCCAGGAGTTGGGTGACCACGAGAGAACTGGGGAACCGGGGTGTGGTGGGGACACTTGTGGCACTAGATGCTCGGAATCGCTGTCTTGCAGACGAGGAAGGGGACTCCTGGTTCCCCTTGGAACTTGCTTGCTATGTTTCTTGGGGCCGAGTGGGGGAGCACGTGTGGAGGCTGCGGCTTTCCTCCTCTCTGCAGTGACGGTGCCAGTAAAACCTGCTGCAAGGCCCTGCTTAGTCCTTTGAAGCCAAGTGACTGCAAATTGGATAAAGTCACCTGACACATCCCACCTCAGGGCCCGGATTCCCGACAATGCCCTTTAAATGTCACTTCATCTCAATTTCCTCGGTCATTATTATAATCGTTCCTTTCTTGTTCAATAAAAAATGGGCATTAAATCAGGCTTCAAACCCTCAAGGTAACTCATTTGTTAAGCAAATTCGGGAGGACGGCTCAGCTGCGCATGGAAATCTGAACCCCCTGATGGCCCTGGATCCCTCATGACGCTCCAGACCCCTGGCAATGTCAATCCGGTGCGTGCTGACACCTGCCATGTGCTGGGTGCCGTGCTCAGCACTCTGGGCACACACATGAACAGACACAGTCCCTGTCGTGAAAGAGTTTACCGTCCCAGGACACAGCTGAGAAAGCCGGTCGTAAAGATGTAGAATGTCAAGGTATCGGTCAGAAGAAGAAGCATCAGAAGATGCAGACAGGCCTGGATTTGCTCTTTCTCCAGCTGGGAGCGTGCACACCCTGGGGGAGACGCAGCCGAACCTTCCCGTGAAGAGGCAGCTGCAAGGATACGGGAGAGGGAGTGGCGAGTGCCAGGGTCTGCGGCGACCCACTGCAGCGACAGCTCCCGCTGGCCCGGTGCCTCCTCTGCCGCACGGTGGCAGGACCGGACAGCCTAGACCCATCCCTCTGTGGCTCACAAGTGTTCCCAGAGGGCACTGCAGAGGCCCTCTGAAGGTTGAAGCTGGGACAGTGGACCCCAGAGAACCCAGGTAACTCCTAGAGACCCCGGAAGGTGAGGTCTGGACTGAGAGAGAGAGACCCACCACAGTGAAAAGCCGGCAGCCGGCAGCCGAGCTGGGAAGCATAAAGTGGTCCCAGTGTGGTTTCAGCGTTCAGATGCCTGGGAACTCTCTTCCTACCTCTTTCTAGTCGGCGCAGCTGTGCACCAGATCTGGGGGAAAGGGCAAAGCGTTCCCCGTTTAAATACCGATGAAATTGACTTCATCCTTCAAACAACACAATATTGTTGTCAACAGTCGTTGGTGGCGTTCCTCCTGCCATTTTCTGGGGGTAAGTACCCTTTAATCCCGCCTCTACTACTGATGTACACGCCCTGTTTGACTCGGAATCGAACGAGATAAAACAGACAAACGACCAGGCACTGGGATCCAAGAGAGGAAACTGCCAACAGAAACAGAACAGAGGGCCCAGATGCTGGGCTTCTAAAATTACAGAGACTGTAAAACAAACACGAAAAATGTGCCAGAGTCCAAAGTGGTGAAAGTGGTATAACATGTATGAACAGCTGGGAAATTTCCATGAAGAGATCGAAACTATAAAAAAAGACCAAAGTGGAAATACTAGAAATGAAAAATGCAGTATCAGAAGCAAAAAGATCACGCAGAGCACAGGAGCCGGGGACCCGAGCCGAGGGGAACTGTGAAAATCACACACACACAAGCAGAGAAACAGGGCGGGGCAGGGACACTGCAGCCCTGAGCGTGGGAGAACAGCACCAGGCCATCCCCCATGGGGGCGCTGGGTGGAGCAGCAGAAGAGAGAGAGGGAGCGGGGGTGGGGTAATTCAAAGAGCTAGGTAATGGCACGGGAGTTTTAGAATCACTAAAAGCTCTCCTCCCCCCAAAGCAGAAGGGCCCCAGACAGGGCCAACGGGACAGAAAAGCACGCCCCAGCACATTGTGGTCACAGCACTGGAAACAGGGAAAATCTTATAATAAGCCAAAGGAAAAAGACACATTTCATCTAAAGGAAAGATGCGAAACAAATAAATGCACACCTTTCATTAGAAACAATGGAAACCAAAGACAAAGGAAGGGTTTGTTTTCCTGATTTGTCCTGCAGAGCATCTTTTTTTGTTTGCTTTTTTAGTTGTATTAAGATGGTCGATGTACAAAAAAGTACACACTTTTTTATAAGATTGTATTTATTTGTTTTTAGAGAGAAAGAGAGGGAGAGAAACATCAGTGTGTGGTTGCCTCTCACACACCCCGCACTGGGTTCCTGGCCCTCGACCCAGGTATGTGCCCTGACCGGGAATCGAACTGGCGACCTTTCGCTTTGTGGCATGACACCCAACCCACTGAGCCACAGTGGTCAGGGCTTCCTTCATTTTTTTTTTTATTTTAAAAAGGAAATACTAAAATAAGTTCTTCAGCTTGAAGGAGAGAATACTAAAAGGAAGCTCAGATCTACCAACGGGAATAAAGAAAGTGAGGAAAGGCAAATCTACGGATAAATATAAAGTATCATTTCTGTGATCACCTACTTACCTGTGAGTGTGCCTGTGCTCACGAACACGCATGCACACACACACACACACACGCATCGTGCGCATACAAAAAGCAAATATAATAAAAATGTGTCATGGACTTTACACACCATGGGTTAGAATGAGAAAAACAGCGTGACAGCGAGAGCAGGAAGCGTCACAGGTATTACAAACGGGACGTTTTCATGAAGCACCTGTGTCATCCTGAAAGTTACTCAGAGGTACACCGTGGAGTGTCGTCGCTGTGTGTTTGCACGTTTTGTGTCTGGAGAGCCACTACGAAGTAACACGAAGAAACTGAGAACAGGGCAAGACAAAGCAAATTGGGTTTTTTAAAATAGAAAGTTCTTTCTTCAGAGTCTATTATTTACGATAAGGGGAGAAACAAAACTTCCTCCTGGGATATTCTTCTCTGCTTACCCAAGTTTCATATTAAGTCTCAACCCTCTGGTCTAACAGTTTTGTTTTTTTAATGGATAGCTGATTAAGTGCTTTTAAACTTTTTCTTTACATTGGCTTATTTGAAGCTATGCTTTATTTATACAGTAATATTCACCCTTGGGGTTTCAGTTCCTTTAAACAAATGCACATGAACATCAAAAGAAGCTGGTCTTTTGCCCTGGCTGGCATAGCTCAGTGGATTGAGCGCGGGCTGCAACCAAAGCATCGCAGGTTCGATTCCCAGTCAGGGCACATGCCTGGGTTGCAGGCCATGGCCCCCAGCAACCGTACATTGATGTTTCTGTCTTTCTCCCTCCCTTCCCTCTCTAAAAATAAATAAATAAAGTCCTAATTTAAAAAAAAAAGAAGCTGGTCTTTTTTACCAAGATATAATCCATATACCATAAAATTCATCATTTTAGCCCTGGCTGGTGTGGCTCAGTGGACTGAGTGCTGGCCTGTGAACCAAAGGGTCTCCGGTTCAATTCCCACCCAGAGCACATGCCTGGGTTGCCGGCCAGGTCCCTGTAGGGGGTGCCAGAGGGAACCACACATTGATATTTCTCTCCCTCTCTTTCTCCCTCCCTTCCCCCCTCTAAAATAATAAATAAATAAAATCTTTTCAAAAAGTCATCATTTTATAGTCTATACTTCAGGGTTTTATGTACTAACAGAGTAGTACAACTTCACCTCTATCTCCAGAGCATTCTCACCACCCTGAAAAGAAGCCCTGTGCCCATCTGCCTTCACCCTCACCCCACCGCCCTCCAGTCCCCGGCGGGTGGGCGGTCACGAGTCCCTGCCCTTCTCTGCAGAGCTGCCTCCTCAGACACTTCATACTCCGGCATCAAGCAGCAGGCGCCTTCTACGTCTGGTTTCCTCCTCCAGTTAACAACTGTTTCCCAGGTCCGGCTCTGCCGTAGGGCGCCGCAGTGCGGCTCAGATTGGGGAACGGAATTCGCCCTCACTGGAGGGGGGCTGCTGTTCCCACCATGGAAACAGGGGTCCGGGGGACAATAAGCCACTTTGCCCGAGGCCACCATGAAAGTGCAGTGGCTTCTCTGACTGTTGGCCTGTCCTCTGACCCAAGTGGGACCGTTGCCTTCCCCTCCCGCCCTCTTGCCCTCCACCTCTCTGACCTCTCTCCTCCCCCAACTTCCTGAAGGTCAAGTGGAGTCATTTCCATGTGGGTGCAAACTCAGCTCGCAGGTGTGATTGTGTGACAACCACGAGAGCCCCCAGGCTCAGCTGCCCATCCGTGACACGGAGGCCCCACAGCACTTTTCTGGCGGGGTCATTGCAAGGATTGAACGAAGCAGTGCATTCCAGTGCGTAGTCTCATAGCTGGAAGCACTCGAAGCCCACCAGCGTCTGCCTGCTGTCTTCTGTAAAGCAGGCTGAGCAACGCAAGGAAGAGGTGTGGAGGCAGCCACGCCCGAAGGGGCAGCAGGGAGCCTGCCATGAACTGGCTGCTCTTACCACTGCCCTCATTATAATGCTTTTCCTCCAAAGCTCGAGCTAGGTAGGCTTCTACCTTAACCACCCCCCAAGACATCGGAGCCACCTGCAGGCCACGGCACCAACCCAGTGTGACCGACAACATGGCCACACTTCCAGCAGGGCTCTCAAGTGGACTCCAGGGCAGTGCGAAGTCTGGCCCAGTGCAGGGTAGAGGCAGTCAAGCCAGCCGCTCCCCGCAGCTACTGCAGCAACCCAGCCCCCCGGCTCTCAGCCCACTGGACGCTAAGGCCACTCAGCGCAAGAAGGCGGGCGTGATGGTGTGGAGGGCACAGTGCTGCGACCACACCCTCCCTGCACCCATGGATGACACAGCGTCTCCCAGCACAAAGCTTGGGGATGCCAGGCTTTGCCTAGGTGCCCTGGGCAGGTTGCCTGGGGTGCCCTGCAGCTCGGGTAACATTTGGGTTTTGAACCAACCTGATGTCTGTGTCCTCAGCGGTCTTTCTTCTGGCTGGCACCAACCAATAGCACTGGGTTTTGCATCTATTGCCCCAGTGAAGAGCACGCCCCTGCCCCACCCCCAACCCCTCACTGACCTCGGGCAAGCAGTTCCTTCATTAGCCACAGACGGGATTCGCCCGTATTTCCGTTTAGAGCAGAGTCACCGTTTGCTGTAATCATTTGTTTACTTCTCTGCCTTTGTCAACCCAGAGGTCAGAAGATGACCGGTTGTCGACGCTCGGTGACAATTTGTGCAGCTGGTGACCAGAGGAGGTACCCTAGCAGGCAGCAGTCACGTGGACAGATGAACGAAGGAATCTTTGGGGAAGGCCTGTGTGGAGTTCCACTTTTTCCAGGGGTGGAGGGCTTGGGAGATAAAGCGAGGGGCAGACCGACAGTGCTGGAGACGGCAGGCCAGGAGGTGAGACCAGGTCCCGCGTGCCACGGGGAGAGAGGAAGCGAGGTCATTACCTCCACGAAACTGTGCCCCTAAACTGTCCCAAAAGCTTTGGCATGTAATTTGATGTGCAACTCCCACTCTACAGAATGAGACATTTAGGTTCAAAAAGGCTAATAGGTATCACCCTGGGAAGAAATGGCCAAGTTAAGTATAATTAATTTAATTATAAACCAGGTCCCTCTGCATCAAAATCTCTTGAATTTTCTGTTATGGCGTTTTGCCTCTAAAGCAGCACTTCAAGAAATTCAGGCTTGAGTTCTCATATACCTGTGTCACCGGTGCTGGCGATGACATTCCCCAAATGCTTTATGCGCAACTGGGGGGATGGAAGGGTGGGTGGGTGCACAGGAGCACGGATTAGAGACCAGACCAGCAAGTGGAAGGACAGGTGGCGGGATTAGGGGTTATATGACTCGATGAATGAATGGAAGGGTATCTGGATGAATGTAGGAATTAATTGCTGAATAGTTGGGTAGATTATTATGTAAATGAGTGAGTACATACACGAGTTACAAATCGTTGAGCGAATCAAGAATAAGTACATGAATGACTCTGTGTATATGGATGGTCTAGTTTATTATGCACCGGACAAACACACTAAAGGACATGTAAGTACATACATTAAGAATATATGGATGAATAAATAAATGGATATGTCATGGAAATGATTACTATAGGTGTATACGAAGGGATGTGATAGTGAATGACTGATTGAGCAAATGAGAGGATATTTCCGTGCCTTAATAGATAAGTGGGTGTGTTCCTATCTGTTTGGATGAAATTGGATGAACCGGTTATGTGAATGAATGAGGGACTGCCTGAGCAGATTGATCGGTGCGGGCTGACCCAGAGACTGTGAGGGGTCAAATGTCAAGGGGCTGAGTTTCGGAGCCCAGCCCCTCGGAGGACAGAGGGCTCCACCACTCTCCAGAGGCTTCCTCAGCCTTGATTGATGGGCTTTTCCCTCGCGGGTCTCCCCGAGCGGAGAGAACTGGGGCCACGGCGGTGCTCCAGGGCCTTCCATGTCTTGTCCTTGGGGTGACCGTGCCCCAGAACAACGACGGGCAAACAGCCCTGCTGCTCGGGGTCACATGCCCGCCCGCACCTCCTTTGTGCCTTCACTTGCCCGGCGGGGCAGGTTTTACGGTAGCGCACATGGGCCGGGGTCTGGCGATCGCAGGGGCCGAGGGCCTGGCGAAGGCAGCGAGGACAGCCGGTTCTCGAGCGTGCGCTACAGCCCGTCACACGGCGCATGCGCATGTCTGCTATCTCCCTCCGCTTTCACAGCTCCTGAGGTCATCGCTACGGTGACCCTGGCTTGCGGAGAAGTGGATTGGCACCTCGTTCAATGTGGCAGGGTTAGGAGGGGCCTGACTCCAAGTTCAATCTGTCCATGCTTGACCGTTACGCCTTCCTCATATACCATAGCGTGATTTCCATGGAGCAGGATGTATCTATGGGCATAGCGTATGTCCATATCTATTTTATATTATAAATCAATGTTATCTGTACATCCACATTTCATATACATATCTATGCACTGCATATATAATGTCATATAAATATAGGTAGTGCTAAACAGTACATTAATTATTAAAAGTATAAATTAAGTCATTAATAGCCTATTAATGTTAAATACTTATCTATAAGAAGAAAGCGTGTCAGTATGCATATACAACTGTTCTAATTTTATAATTATTTCCCTAACCATATTTTTAAGCAATTTTAAGTCACTTGTCTGGCGAGACACAAAGCCTGGCGAATTTTAACCGCCTTTCAACTGCACCATTTTCCCTCTGGCAGGCTGGCCTCACAGCCCCTCTTCAGGACCTGGACCCAGACGGAGAGCCCGCCAGCCCTGCTGCTCTGCTGAACGAGGGTCTGGTCCCGTCCGTGTGGCTGCTCCCTGTGGGGGCGTGGGGGGCGCGGGGGCAGCTGCCCTTCTGCTTCGGTGCGGCCACGGGCTTCTCACTGGAGAGCACCTTAGGAGATGAGGCTCGCTGTTTACGGCTGCCTCACAAAGGAGAAACACCCAAAGGCACGGCGGCATTGTCCTGGTCGCTGGAGAGACCCCGGGCTGTGCCCTCCCACGCCACCACCAGGAACACCTCTGTAACGGACGAGTTGGGGCGTCCCACTCCAGGGGACTGGGGTGTCTCTGTACCTCGGCGCTGGGAGAAGTCACTTACCTGGGACTTGCTCTGTGATGGGTGGGCAGGGAATGGCTCGGGGAAGCCCAGCATTGCTCTGGGTGTGAGGCAGTGGAAAAGCAGGCGATCACACTGGTAGCTTGCCTGCAGGATTGGGGTTGGAAGGCGGATGTTGGGTCTCAGCTCTGTCCTTACCAACCCTGTCGCCCCGGGCTAGTTAATCACTCAACCCTACACAGCCTGGCATTTTCCTCCTGTTTGGAAGTTGGCAACGAGGAGACCTATGTGTGAAGCTGTGGCGAACTCACACCTGCGTCCATTCTCAGAAACACACAACTGTTCACAATACGAATGCGCGTTTAGTTCTTTTGCACAAAATACATGGTTTTTGCACCTCTGTGCTGTGAAAATAAATGAAGAGCATCAAAGTAAGAATTGCACAGCTCTTTGTTCTGCCCCGGCTCTAGGGCAGACGGAGTCCGCCACTGGCAAGAGCATGTGGCCGAGTCACCTGGCAGGCAGCAGGGTGGGGACCTTTCAAGGGGAAGGGGATGGCTGCAGGGGCGTCTGGCTGCTCACTGGTGGCTTGGGGGAGCTGGAGGCAAGCCCGCCACAGGCAGGACATCCTGGGTGATTGTCTAGGGGGGAAAATCAGGCTTCCTCTGGCGGGTCCTAATCTGGAAGTGGGGACAAAACTGGGGAAGCTGCCAGTTATCCATGCAGATCTGGCTGCATGGGGCTGACTGTCCCGGGGTGGCTGTCTGGCTGCCTGGGTTGGTTGCTACAGACAGTGATGTGGCTTCCTGCACTGCCGCCATCGGCCTTGGGTTGGCGCTCTGCTCCCATACACGACCCGGCCTCAGTCCCTGCATTCATTCATTCAGTCCACCACTTTTGCATGGGGGGTTCTCCCCACCCACAGACCCACCCCTACTCTTTATCCAGCTGCCAAACTGGTATTTGAACTTCAGGACGTGGCGTAGGTATAACGTCTTCGGTGGGGCCTGCTTCGATCACTCCGCCCCTGTAATCTCTTCGGCAGCACGCCCCCATCAGTACTGATGCCGTGTGCCGTGCTGTACCATTGGCCCGAGTTTATCTCAGCGTCTCCAGTGTCTAGCCTGTGGCCCGGCAGCTAGATGCTCAGGAGGTGCCTGCTGGACAGATGTCCAGTGGTCACGGCCAGCGACAAACCAAATCCTCCCTCATTCTCCATCCCTCCCGGTGGTTTTGCTTCCAATCCCATCCCAGTGAGACTGGAGCAAGGGAGTCAGGCCGTCCTTGGAACTGGAAACATGGAGCTCACCTCAGCCTCCTGCCGGCTCCGACAAGCGGGATGACAGCCTTGCCCCAGTTTCTGCAGGGGGGGGCAAGTGCCCCCAGGCCTGGGTTCTTTCTGGTGCTCCAAGCAACCTGGAGACCTTGGGCCACCCTCCAGAAGGGCCGAGAGCCAGCGTGCCAGTGGCCTGGGGACCCTGGGACAGGGAGTAAAACAAGCACCGGCGCAGAGAGGCTGTTGTTTGCACAGGAGGATGCACTCATGAATAATGGAGTCTTGCCCATCACCTAGCAACCGCAATGAATCAAACTTTCTCAGGAACTCATAGCAGGGAGGCAGAGGGAGGAAACGCTGACACCGCAGACTTACGTGCATTCACCACTTTCTCCATCCACACTCTCGTTAGTCGGCCCACGTCCAGGAAACACAGACGATCACAAACACGCAGAGTGGTGTGCACAAACGTGCTGTCGTCCGAGGAGCTCGGTACAAAGTAGGAGCCCGTGGCTACGTTCTTTCTTTAATCACTAACCCAGTAAGTGGGCATGTTCGGGGTCTTTCTTTCCTTTTGAATCACTTCAAGTCCCCGTCTGGTTAATTAAGTGTGAGGGCATCATCTCTGCTGCGACGGAACAGTCCCATCTCAACAATCCATCATGCTAATTAGCAAGGGGAGGAGGAAGCGATCTATTTGCAAACCCTCTGTTCTAAAATTCAGAGATGTGCCAAGCAAAATCCACACGCAGAATGTTGTTTGGGAAAAATGATGCCTTATGAATTTTTAACTGCAGCTTGGATTTGTTCAGACTTGGGCCTCTTGCCTGATTACTGTTGCTGCAAAATCATAATAATGACCCAATGATGCTTGTTAGCAATAACAATAATAACTCCACTATCAGAGCGCATTGTGGAAAGTCTGCCCTGCCCTACGTCACCGTATCTCCGAGGGTGTTCACGCAGCCCCACCCTGCGCCGTGGACGAGGTTCCCAAGGGTCAGAGGTGTGGCAGAACACAGAACATTCTAGCCCCTCCTTGGAGGTTCATAGTGTCCGTTGCATTGAAGTTAAAAAATTAATTTCTATTCAGAACCATTGAATCATACTTGATAATGCAATAGTTTCTATTTTAAATGTCTATTAGCATTATGGGAATTAATATTTCCTGGAAGAGATTTGGATATTTTAATCATTAAAAACAAACTACTAAGTGGTTATCCCATCACAGAAAAGAAAACCGAGACCCAGAGGGACATGGTGATTTGTCTAGAGCCTGCCAGTAAATCCCACCCCAGGAATGTGGATGCCCATCTGTCCGATCCCAAAGCCCAGCCCCCTAGGCAAGTGGGTCTTGTCTGGACATGGGACTTGGTCTGTTGAAACCATTGATCCACAATTCAGATTAAGTCTTTCATCCTGGCAGTTTGGAGGGCTTCCTTTTGAATATTCGCAAAAGGAAGCACTATCGGGAGACAGCAGACCTCCATTCATGTCTTCACGTGAGGCACGGTGGTCCTGTGATCCCTTTGCTAGTGCAGGGGGCTCTAGTGCGAGTATGACACAGCCAGAGACCATCAGGTGGGGGAAGGGAGAGGAGCAGGGAGAAAGGAAGACTTTCCTTTAAAAAATTTTATTTATTTATTTTTAGAGAGAGGGGAAGGAAGGGAGAAAGAGAAGGAGAGAAACATCAATGTGTGGTGCCTCATGCGCGCCCCCTACTGGGGACATGGCCCGCAACCTAGGCCTGTGCCCTGACTGGGAATCAAACCAGTGACCCTTTGGTTTGCAGGCCAGCACTCAATCCACTGATCCACACCAGCCAGGATTAATGGTCACAGTTTTCTAATTTTAATAAGTTCTCTTTTATTTTTTTTATGTTTAGTGGTTTGTAGTTAAGAAATCTTTTCTCAAAACAAGATTATGAAGCTATTCTACTGTTTTATTCTGAACCTTGATTATTTTAACTTCCAGACCTACACGTATGATTTTCCGCAAATGAAATTGTGAGCTAGGGAGGAAAGCTCATTTTCCCATACACATATTGGAATTTGGGGGCCAAATTTACTGAAACCACAGTTTCCCCGTGAAAATCAAAGGCCGTCTGTGGAGGGGGTCTCTTTCTGGACTCTCTGTCCTGACTGATTGCTCTATTTACTGATCTTTGTGTTAATACCCACACTGACTTAATTATTTCAGCTTCATTCTAAGTCTTGGCATCTGCAAGTCCTCTAATTCTTTCTCTTTAAATATTGTCTTGGCTATTATCCTCTGTCCCTAGCATTTCAATAAAACTTTTGAATTTGCTTATCAATGTCCACAACACTAACATAAAAAAGGATGATCTTCTGGGATTTCGACTGGAATTGCACGGGGTCTGTAAATGAATTTGGAGAGAATTCAAATCTTAATAACATCAAATATCTCCACCCCTGAACATGGACTCTCTGCGCATTTGTGTAAGTATTCCTTAACCTGTCTCAGCAGTTTTGTGTTCTGTGTGGAATTCTCACACACCTTGCCTTCGAGTTATTGCCATTTATTTGATGTTTTTAATAGTGCACATATTTCCGTGGATTCGTTTCCATGTTCTTGAGAATTTCCCTATGCAGCTGGGAACAGTAGTCCTTTCCGCTTCGTTTTTCACCCTTTGCTGCGGGATGTGTGAGCCCCCTAGGCAAGGGGGCTCCATGCAGACAACGGTTTCCATGCAGATCTTCTGCTTCCTTGCTTCCAGCGCCCTTGACAAACTGACTTATTAATTCTAACTGTAGGTTTGAGCCACTTCTACATTCATAATCATGCCGCTTATGAAGACAGATAGCTTTTAGAATCCCATTTCTAATCTTTATTGTTTTTACCTAGTTTGTATGCATAATTGCCGTGGTGAACGTCCCCAGCACAAAGCCGATTAAAGTGGTGGCAGAAGACGTCCTTTTGCTGCTCCTGTTCTCAGAGGCGGAGCATCGAATGCTCGGCCGTTGGGTAGAAGTAAGCACAAGGTTTTTAGCCGCTGTCTTTTCTCAGGTTAAAGGAGTTCTCTTCAACTCAGTTTGTCGATTGTTTTTATCACCAACAGGTATCAAATGTTGTCAAATGCCTCTTACACATCTATTGGGGGTACCATCGACTTTTCCTCCTGTATTGTTAATATGTAAATTAAAGTGATTGCAGTTTTAATATTAAACCAAACTTTCATTCCTGGAACAAATCACACTTGGTGAAATTGTACTGCTTTTTTTATATTGGGCCGGGGCGTGAGAGGTGTTCAGTGGGTACTTCCTTAACACCCCTCACCCTCCTTTTAAACAGAATCAAGAAGATTTTATATATGTGAATGTGTGTGCATGCACACATATGTCACATACATACATAGTGGAACCCATTAGAGTCCATATACATAAGTGTATATATATATATGAGATTCCATCATATATGGGTGTAATCTCTAATGGGGACTGCCAATTCTGTCTAAAGAGTTTAGAAAATACAGTAAGAAGGATAAGATAGTTAATTCCAGTTTCAAAGAATAAATACGAACTTCAACAAGCAGAAGAAAGTGGGTAACACAATCGTTCTCCTGGTGCTCTGAGTGTACGCGGTGTCTCTGGAGCAGCCCAGGGTGGGAGGGGTGGGGTGCTGCGAATATCGGTGTGTAAATAGCGATTAGGGCGTAATGGGATGAAACAGCCACAGTCCAAGCATCCATCAGACAACAGGGGAGCAACGGAATTACAAAACAGACAGTAACAGAAAAGTGGGCAGTAATTTGTGAAATGGAGAGTCGTTTGTCAAAAGGTTGGAGTGTGTTCCCTAAATGTCCGAAAGAACTGGTGCAGTGCCAGGTGCTTTCCGAAGGGGGTTCCACTCCGTCCACTGGGAATAACGCTTGTAGGGCGACAGATAAAGGCCGCCTCTCACTCACTCATCCTAATCAAGGAGCTCAGCGTTGCTGAGGCAGCTGCTGTGTATCGGACGCGATGGTAGGTCCTGGACACACAACGATGACGGAACACAGAAACTCAGAGGGACCTCAGTCATCAGATTTTCAAACCGCAATGAGCTCTTGGAATTCTGTGGAATACGAGGGAGCAGGGCGAGCGGGCTGGCTGGCATTTTTAACTTTTTTTGTTTGTGAGAGCTGCTCATGCTTTTGTGTGTGATTATTCCAGCTACTGTGGCTGTGAAACAGGTCGTCCCAAAACTCAGTCCCACAGCACAGCCATGGAGAGCAGTTCTGGCCTTCGGGCTTCAGACAGCACACGAGTGGCAGGCTTGTCTACTCTCCACGGCCTTCTGCCTTCCCGGGTCTGGCAGTCGATCCTGCTCACCAGCTGAGGCGCTGGCTCCTGCCTGAGGGGTCTCTCTGGGCTGGGCTTCCTCATGATCTGGTGTCTGGGTTTCAGGACCGAGTGTGCAAAACCGAGTTCAAAAGGAGAAGCTGGGGCCCCTCTCACTGCCTTGCTTCCAAGTGGGAAGTCACACAGCATCACTTCCACTGCCTTCTATGGGTCAAGGCCACCACCAAGTCTGCCCGGTTCAAGGGGAGGAAATATAACAACTTCCCCTTCCAATGGAGGGGTGTCAACATCTCAGAAAATCACGTGGATGGAATCTATGTTGGTGATGCCTGATGTGCCTCTGAATTGCTTCTACTTTCAGTTTTATCAGTAAAGCTACATAAAACACTCTCGTACACATTGCTGACACACACATGCATTTATTTCCACTGAGGGGGTACACGGAGTGGAACTGCCCGGCCGAGGAATGGGCTGAACCACCATCAGTGTTTAGTGCTGAACTTTTCCGTCACCTGGGACCAAATGCGCGTTGCGACAGCAGGTATGAGTGGTGCAGCTGCTCTGCGCCCTTCCCCACGGGTGGGGTGAGAGGCTGGTGAGCAAGCTGGGGAGAGATGTCAGGAGGCCTGCTGTGATGCCTCCACGTCATGGGGCTCTGACTGTTCCCTCCAAGCCAAGTGTCCGGAGCTGAGGCCCCTTGGCCAAGCCTGTAAGAACCGCGATGTCTTTGTTGCTGGTGTTGTAGCTTTCAGCTGATTTTGAAGGGCTGGGCGTAGCTCACCCTTCAGAGCTCCAGACCAGGTGCGGGAGGAGAGGATGCTGGTGTGAGGGGCTGCTGTTACCTCCAAGAGGGCAAGGCGCGCCGTCTTCAGGCTCTGAGTTTTGGAAAGCACCCACAGGCACCATGGGGTGTAGTGGAAGGACGTCTGTCCTGCACGTGAACCTGACACTGAAAGGAGAGGCCCCCAGCCTTAACCTCTGATAGCCTCAGTCTGCACCTGTGGGTCAGGATCTCAGAACTCTGATTCAAAAGGAGGAAAGAACCTGCCCCCAAAGATTCTGACGTCCACATTGAACCTGCCTGAGCCAGTGGAGTACACTGAGGAATTTTAGGCAGGAGGACGACAGAACTGGGTTTTGTGTCCAAAATAATTATTGTCATAATTGGTCTATTTTATTATTGCTCTTGTTAGTCTCTCACTGTGCCTAATGTAGAAATTAAACTTCATCGTAGGTATATGTGTGTAGGAAAAAAGTCATAGCACATGTAGGGTTTGGGGGTGCCCACGGTGCTCGGCATCCAGCAGGGGTCTTGGCACGCCCCGCCGTGGAGAAGGTGGGGCTCCTGAACGCACAGCTGTGCGTTCCTGATTCTCCTGCCGAGCGATGGGTCCCGACTCGGACTGCGGGGCTCACACTTGTGGAGAATGTAGCCTCCCCAGCGCGGGCACTGCAGTCGGAGAAGCTCCCAGGATGTGTTACAGATGTGGGGAGTGGCCGGCCACTAAACAAGTAGGTGGTCTTTACTACGATGGGGCTGATCTTGCCCCCCACCCCCCACCCCAGGGGAGGAGACCACCTTTCTGGCAGAGGGTGCGCCTCCTTCTTTGGAGAGCTGCAAGCCACCTGCAGATGACCACTAGGTGGCGCTGCTGAGAACTATCAGATGAGCAAGTGGGAGTCGCACCACACTGCCTCCTTGTTACTTTGAATCTGTAACTACAGGATTATTTAATCATACCCCTTATTTCGTGGAAGATACCCTCTCTGCGATCAGTATTTCTCATTACATTAATTGTTTCAATATCGTCTGCTGGGAAAAAGACTTGGCAGCACTTCAGAGCTCAGAAGTGGTCAAAGCAGAATCCCCCACCACCACCCTGAAGAATGTCACTTATGTCAATTTTTTTTCTTAAAGTCACAGGATGTGAAAGCCAATGGACTCCTTCGAGATGTGGAGACTGGGACACGGACAGGGAAAGGGACTTTCCTGTGATGACAAGGAGAGTCAGTGAAAAAGGAAGTCGGGAGTCCTGATGTCCTGACTCCCTTTTCTCTTCACTGTGAGGCCACCTCGAGAATGAGTGACAGTGGCCCTGGCTGGTGTGGCTCAGTGGGTTGGGTGTTGTCTCACAAACCGAAAGATCATCGGTTCAATTCCCAGTCAGGACACGTGCCAGGGTGGTGGGTCCAATCCCCAGGTGGGGGTGTGCGAGAGGCAACCAACTGATGTTTCTCCCCCACTCTTTCTCCCTCCCTTTCTCCCTCCTCCCCCTCTCTCTAGAATCAATTTAAAATTTTTTAAAAGAATTAATACAATATCTGTCACATTTATTGGCCCTCCCTGGCCATGTCCGTCCTTGCCCCTCAGAACTCCTCCCTGAGCCAGCTCCTCTGAAAACGCGTGCCTGGTCCCGACGTCCCGACACCGATCCCTCCCCACACGTTGCCTCTGTCATTCTGCTCAGTCTTGCCTCCCCAAGACATGAACATGTTCTGTGTGACCTTTCTCCAGGCCGCTGCTTCTTGAGCACGAGGCCCCTTCACCGCTTCACCGCAGGCCTGTGACCTCCCAGTGTTCCAGCACTGTGGAGGCTCCACGAGGTTTGCTGGGTAACCAAATGAGGGAGCCATTAATAACTGAGGCGAACAAAGAGAACTGGTACAATATGGGTGCCATCTAAATGAGCATTCCTCCTTGAAGAGATGATTTAAAATGGTGCAACGTGCTGCAAAAAAAAAAAAAAAATGCATGGGGACCCCTGTAAAACGGCAAGAGAGGATGCCCGGGACACTTGAACGGAAAGATGAGTGGGAAAAGTACACGCAGAAAAGCCTTATCCTTCTAAAACAACCAGGGGTTCTTCTTCAATAAAAAGGTAGCCCTGGCTGGTGTGGCTCGGTGGATCGAGTGCTGGACTATGAACCAAAGGATCATGGGTCCGATACCCAGTTGGGGCACATGCCTGGGTTGCAACCGTGTCTCCAGTAGGGGGCGTGAGAGAGGCAAGCACACATTGATGTTTCCATCTTTCTTCCTCCTTTCCCTTCTCTCTAAAAATAAATAAAATATTTTTTAAAATGTACATGTATAAATGTGTGTATATATATATGACTACACAGGTATTTTAGTATATGCATTCATTATATATACAAGTCTGTACTGAACCACATTTTATCAATAATCACGGGTTACACTCTGAAGTCTTTGCTTAGACCTTGCGATGACTTTGTACTGCACACGAACTTTATTTAAATTCACTCACCGCGGCTCCACAGACGTAGGACGTGGAATCCAGCCCTCTACTGCATCCCTTTCCACCTCCCCCCTGCACACCCCGGCCACGCCCCCTGGCGGCTGAGCGCACTAAGGATCCTTCCCAGGCATTCGCATTTTCCTCCCTAGCTCTCTCTTACCTTGGGCTTTAAAACGCCTGGTTCTTTTGTATTCTTTCGGTCTCGGTTGGTTACAAAGACATCCTCCAATCACCCTCCCCAGAGTAGCCCTCTTTGCAGCCACTGGGGGACGCTGTTCACCCGCTTCCTCCTTGTATGCCTCCGCCGCTGGAAGCCGCAGTCCCCTGGAGGAGACGCCCTGCCTGGAACCCAGCGGAGTGTTCTAGCTGTGTCGAGGATCAGCGCAGACCATGGAGCGAGTAAAACCGTGGGTGCAATGTGAGCCCATAGAAGTCACGAGCACGGTGTATTAAACTCTCTGTGGCGGTCGAGGCCAAAGTGGAAAGACGGAGAAACTGTAGTGCTTTTCTCATCCTTGGCACCACCCTGTAAACACTTCATCGGAGTACATTTACATTTGGAGAGAAAAAAATACAAAACTGTTGCATTTGGGGTTTTACTTCTTTTTTTCACAATGAGCGTATTTTCTCCGTGGAATCGTGATCTAGATGCAGTCTGACAGACCTTTAAGCGAAAATAAAGCAGTCCCCTGTGGTGTCCCGTGGATCACGCCGCGGATGTCCTTGAAGCGTTAGCAGGCACGGAGAAGGGAAAAAATAGAACCGTGTTGCTGGAAGGGACCCGCAGCTTTTCTCATCCAAGTCCCTTATTTTACTAATGAGGGGACTGAAGCCCCAGGAGGCAGGGACTTCAAAGGTGCAAAGATAAACGCTTGTCAGTCAGAGTTCTGGCTCTGGAACTACTTCACTAGTCTGGGCCAGTCTGCTGTACTCGGAACTATGACTGCGGGGGGATTACTGACTTCTAAGGATCTGTTCCATTCTACCGGCCCACGTTCTGATTGGTGGTGACTCACCATAACCAGTCCTGCAGGGCAAATCCACACTCTGCATTTCAAAATATCTAAAAGGATAACTGAGATTGTGGGGATTTTTTTTTTTTTTTTTTTTTGAGTTATGGGTTAGATTCAGGGACACCACTTCTGGATATAAGGGAAATGAAGAAGGGAAGATAAGGACATGCTGTTTTAGCACCTCCTCTTCCAGTTAGGACGCAGACAATCTTAGGAGACTGCTCCCACCACCCTAAAACACAAGAACAATGAAATAAACTAAGTAATAATATATGTTTGAAAGTCATATATATCTACACATGCAGAATGGAATGAATGCTAGGAAGGGATGAGTCTTGCTGGGAAAGGAGAGCCCCATGCCTGCCTGCACCCCCAGGGATAGGGCGGAAGGAGAGGGGAGCCCGCTGGGGATGGGGAGAGCAGCACGGATTCCAGGGCACTGGTGACCACTGCGTGCCCACTGACACAGAGGGCTGGACCTCGCAGGCGTCGCCATCCCAACGCTCCCTGTGTCTGCTGGCAGCTCCAACTCGTGAACTTCTCCACTCCTGCCACAGAAGCGCTCACATTAGTCTGGCCCTGGGAAAAGCGCTCCTGGCCTCAGATGTGCAGAAACAGACAAAGACAACCCTCCTGGGAACCAACAGAGGCTCTCCCCGCAGAACGCGCTAGAACAAGAGGTTCAGCCACTCTCCCTGCTGTGGGCCGGGAGTCGCAGGCAGGCAGAGGAGTGGCCAAGCCTTCTGCACCCTGGCTGGCAGCTGTTGGCACCGGGAAGCTGGCTGGCAAACTGCAAACAGGCATTCCATGAGCTTGTTTAAGTGCCTATTTGGCCTTTTCCAGCTGGGCCTGAGTTAGCAGTGGGGCAGAAAGGAGCAAAGCTGGCCATTGTTGACCAAGCCTGGCCGTTGTGGACGGATTGCCGACAGGGTGGCGTGGCTTCCTCGCTGGGTGCTACAGAGGTTTGGGGGGACAGTGTTCTGTTGTCCTATGTGGTCTGGCCATTGTCTGTCAGTTGGTATATTCGGTCTTTCCAATGGGAAGAAAAAAATCTTGTTTTTTCAGCTAATTATCACTGACAGGTTGAAAAACAATTTTCAAAAAAATTTGTTGCTGGAAGCTGTAGGGCCTTGGACCTTGCCCTGTTGTTTCCGTGGGTGGGCCTCTGGCCAATGGGTTAGCACGGGAATGAGAGGGAGCCTCATGCTGCGCCCGCTCTGCTGTGGAGAACCCGTGGGCTCAGGGCAGTCGGCTCACCTCTGGTCCTCCATTTCCTCATCTGTAAAATGGGACAAAAATCGTAGCAGCTCTGACCCTACAAAACAAGGCCACATTTTTGTCTGTAGGCTTGGACGTTTCCTGTTATTGCACATGGGAGGGAATGCCACGTGGGCTGTTTCCAGGCATTCCTAAAGCTGAGAAGCGAACTGGACTTGGAACACAGCGGACGACCATGGTGACGCCGGTCTCGATGATGACGATGGAGATGCTGCTGCTGCTGATGCTGATGCTGATGATGATTACAGAGATGACGACGATGATGATGAGGATGGAGAGGATAATGATGATGATGATGATTATGGGGCACGTACAGATGGTGATGAGGATGGTGATGAGGATGGTGATGAGGATAATAATGGTGTTGATGGAATGGTGATGTTGACAGGAATAGGGATGACGATGGGGATAATAAGGATGTTGACGGTGATGATGGTGATGATGGTGATGATGGTGATGGTGATGATGGTGATGGTGAGATACCTTGATGATGATGGTGGTGTCAGTGATCACAGTGCATAGGAAAGGAGCGTAGCTTCGAACCAGGTGCTGCATTTAGACAGCTATGTGTTCTGCTGCATTTAACCTTTACGTCTCTGAGAGCAGCCACCGTGATTGTCGTCACGCTCAGGGAGGGGCGCAGAGTGTTAGAGAGATTAAATGAACTGCTCAACATCACATCCCCAGCCAGTTGTGGAATCCACATGTTGCTCCAGAGGGGGCTCTCGGAACCGCTGTGCTCACCCGGCTCGGGCTGTTCTCCAAAGTGCAACGTGCTTTCCCAGGAGAGTATGAGTGTGAGAGTGTGAGGTGTGCAGGCAAAAGGGGGCATGTGATTCTGCAGGGCAGGGCAGGTCTGAAAAACTTTGAAGAGACATGCATTTATTTTACCCTTTGAATGACCCAGAGAAATAGAAATGGGGATGGTCATCCCCAGCAGGAAAGGCACCACAGCGAGGGGTCGGGCCCTGGCTGGGGCAATTTGAAAGATGGGAAATGAAGCTGGAAAGCTTGTTTGGGGCCAGACAGTGAGGAGAGCTGAGCTGTCTGTTAAGAGACTTGCAGCCAACTGTTGAGTCGGGGTAACGCGTGACTGAACATTCCAGACGCCTGACTCGCGACTGGAAGGAGCACCGCACGGAGTTGCCCCAACTCCGTCTACACTTCCCCAGGCAGCCGGGCGTCTTAAGTCGCATGATTGGGTGGGGGAGGGCTCAGGAGCTCACCTCACCTCACAACAGCTGTTGTGGGAGGCTAGGCAACTCCCTGAGAATGGGAAGTGAGGGCCACAGGCGGCCAGCCCCATGCAGAGAAAACCGACCTGTCTCCAGTAGAAGCAGCAAAGCCTGCAGAAATTCTTCGACATCCGACCAACTCCCGTAACTACGCAGGAGCGTCCTTTTCCATCTTGCCTCAGAGAACTCACTGGGGTTGCTTTTCTGAATTAAACAATTTCCCCCAACACACAGGCAAGACCTCCTCACGTGCACACGACCACACGGTAGCCTTTCCAGGTCCGAGTCCAGTCTGCCCGAAGAACAGTCGATTACCTCTGCTCTCAGGGTATAGAATTCACGGCCACCTTCTAAAGGACAGTCCCCTATCTTCCAAGGGTTGTGATGCAGTATAATGAGCCAGGGCACCTTGTTACATGAATAACCTAAAAAATGGTTTGGGGAAAAAAAATCAAGTTTTGCATCATATGCATGAGTGCTATATTCTGGCTGTCTGGGTCTGACTCAGGGCGTGGGGGAATACTGTCACCTGAGGAACTGTCTGTGACTCACTGTGGCTGGGCCACCTCCAGGAGTGACCACACGCGGTGACCTTCCGTGGTTATTTCCCTTCGTGCCTCTTCAACATGAGGAGACAGGAAGGTTCTCACCGGGAGGGCCCTGCCTCACGTGGCCTCGTTCTGTATCTGTCCTGCTGGCCTTCCATGAAAGGGCACAGAAGGGAAAGGGAGGGAGGAGACAGGAGAGGGGAAAAAAGGGAAAGCAAAAGAATGGAGGCAAGTGGAGAAGGGAGGCAAAAGTGGTGGTGGACACACAGGGAGTCGGGGGGCGTGATCTGCGTCCTCCAGCAGGTGTCCTGGAGACCTGCCACTGTCCCATTTCATAGGTTCCCCTTAGATCGTCTGTTTCCCTCTGTAATGTTACAAGTCCAACCCCCACCACCAGCTAAGCCCTGTCCTTGGTACCCACAATCCAGGGCTTTGGGCCAACCACGTGGCCAGCAGGGGGCAGCAAAGAGCTTCCATGGGTTGTCATCTTGGCTTAGTGGGGCTGCAGCAAGCGCAGGACGGAGGCTGGTCGGTAGGCAGGGTGCAGAGGCTGAAGGGTGATGCTGGCTTGGAACCTTCAGACGATGGGAGGTCCCAGGCCCATTTCAGGGAGGGAAGGACTAGCTCCCGGGTGTTTCCAGAAGCTCACCTCGGCGGCAGGAGCGCAGGTTCTGGCGAGGGAAGTGGAGGGGGACGGTTGTGTGTGAGGGTCTTCCCCTGTCACTGCGCACGTGTGCTGTGCTAGATTAGCAGGCGCCCCACCCGCGGGGCTGCGGTTTCCTGGGTGAGGAAGGGCAGCACCCCTTCAGGCGGTTGTTACAAAGTGAATCGACTAACCCACCTAAGGGGCTGAGTGTGACGTCTGCCAAATGCTGGCCTGTTTTCAGTGTTGCGTGTTAGTGATACCTCCGTCGTGATCACGGAGACGCTCGGGTCTCCTTAGCAGGACATGCTGAGAGGCCGGGTGTAAAGGGTGGCGGGGGTGGGGCCGTTCTCTGAGACCAGGCGGGGAGGTGGGAAGGAGAAGGTCTTCGGGCAGAGAACCTACCCCACTCTGGGCTCCCCTGGGTGATGATGGAGATACTGGGGTTTGAGATCTGACCGTGAACAGGAAGGGAGCTGGCTCTCTGGGGTGTCTTTCATAAGGGCAAAAATGTACTGCTGGGGGAGTTTTTCTTTTTTCTTTTAATCCTCACCCAAAGATATGTTTATTGATTTTGGGGAGAGAGGAAGGAGGAGGAGGGAGGAAGAGAGAGAAAAATATTGATCGGTTTCCTCCCACACATGAGCGCTGACCAGGGATTGAACCCCCAATCTAGGCACGTGCCCTGTTTGGGAATCAAACCTGCAACCTTTTTGGTGTACAGGGACAACGCTCCAACCAACTGAGCCGCCCAGCCAGGGCCAGCTGGGTGAGTCTTCACACAGCAACAATCGCCTGTGTACCCACCACTCAAGTCTCAGGAAAACTGAAAACAGTAAGCAACCCCTCAGGGCTCCTACGAGTTCCCTTCCAGTCCCAACGCCACTTGCAAGATAAACACAGCCCTGCTCTATCACCAGAGATGACCTTCCTGTGTCTGAAACGCACGTGTGCACACACTCACACACACTGCAGTGTGGGCCGATGTGGCCGGTCTGTTCATTCCGGAGACTGCCCTGTGTGGCCGTGGGTGGCGGGGTTTAGTTCTGTTCCTGCAGCTCTGCTGTGTGAACCCGCCACGGGTGTTCATCCACTTCACCACTCGCTACGCTGTTCCCAGCTTGGCTACCAATGGTGCTGCTGTGAGCGTTCCAGACAGGCCTTGGTAACCCAGTGCTCGTTACCGCCTGGGAAGGGGGTTTCTGGGCAACACAGCGTCCCTCTGCTCACTTCCTGTGGACTGCCAACCGGGCTTAGGAGACGCCTGTAGCGACTTGTGCTGGGACCAGCTTGGGGCGAGCATTGTGGCTGACAGCCCCACCGGCACTGGGACTGTCTGTCATTTCGTTGGAGCTTTCAGGGGACCTGGGGGCATTTACTGGTATCTCCTCCTAGTTCACCTTTGCGTTTGAAGAAGAGGTTGAACGCTTTGTGTACATGTTGGCCTTCTGGATAAGAATTTTGCAAAGTGCTTGCTCAATCTCCTGCCCATTTCTCTATTGAGTTTCTTTGCTCTTCTTACTGATGTAAACGCTTTCTTCATTCTGGATGAATCCTTCATGTAGAACCATCTCCTCCTACCTGTGGCTCGCACATGTCCTCTCTCCACTGCATGTTTTGATGCATAGAAAGTCTTAATTATATCCTGGACAAATTATCTCTTTTAAGAGATTCTGTGTGGTGAGTGCATATTTTTCCTGTTGGAAAAATCTTTGCCTACACAGTGGCATTATGCCATTCTCCAATGCTCCCTTTTAGAATGTATAACAGTTTCCCTTTTACATTTGGATCTATAATCTATCCAGAATGCAAGAAGCCATCAATATTCATGTTTAAAAAATACAGATATCCAGTTGACCCAGAATAATTCATTTATTTATTGCATGAATCTGTTCTTGTGTGTATTCAGCAGAAATTGTAATCTATTCTATTTCTCTACTTGCTGATTTTCGCGCCTATCATTGTCCCGTCTTAATTAGGCAACTTATCACACATCTCACTATCTGGTAACAGCCATCCTCCACGTTCATTCTGCTCCTTCAAGGTTTCCCGGCTATTCCTGGTCATTTGCATTTACGTAAAAAAGACCCAGATAAAAGAAGCAGTACCTGCTCCGTTTTTGGATTCACTTAATTTCGTCCTTACTCCCTCCAAGATTTTTCTCCCTGGAGTCTAACCCCCTTGGCAGATTTTCTGTGCTTGTCAATACACACGCCCACACACGCCCTGAACCGCATGCTCTCCGGCACACGTGCACGTCTGCGGTCTCGGTTCGCAGTGACCCCTGGGTCGGGCTGGCCACGTGACTGACTTTTGCCTCATGACCATGCATCACGGACCCCGAGGCGTGATCTCGGGGAACACCAGCTTTTGCGAAGCTTCCTCTCAGGACCTAGATGCTTCACCGTGAGAAGGCCGCTAGGCCCCCCGAGAGGCCGCGCAGAGAACTGCAGACCCGGCTGAGGCCCAGCCAGCGGGCAGTGCTGACCGGCCCAGTACGTGAGCGAGCCTTCCTGGAAGAGGGTCTTCAGCCGTACAGGAGCCTTCCAGGCTAGAGCCGGATGCCTAACTGCAGGATCTTGAAAAATAAATTATTCTGGCTCGAGTCCTCAGAGGGCACCTGGGCATGAAGCGCTCTGTGGTTGCACACCTCTCGCTCCGGCTCTGGCTGGCACTGAGCGCGACCCTCTCCGGAGGCCCGGGCCACTGGGGTCCTCCTCCAGTTCCTGTGCATGGGATGCCTCTCTCCCTCCCCTGGTGTCTGAAAAACTCATACCACCAGTGTGACAGGCCCCTCTCAAAGCCAGGTAAGCATCTCAGAGGGCGCCAGGCAGGACCCAGGCCTTTGACGGGGGGCCAGGCCAGCCTTGGGCCGGGGAGCACTGAACCATTCTTCTGCCCAGGCCATCCGACCTCCACAGCTGTGGCCATCACAATCCAGTCTCTCCCAGGAGTGCATATCCCCACTGGTCAGTCCCCAGAATACAGTGACCCCTTCTGACCACGGCTCCGTCTGCGGACACGCCTGTGCCTCTGTCTCTGCCCCCCATGTTGTGGGAAATGTGATGAACATGAAGGGGTCTCCCCCAGGAATGAGACGCTCCTGTGCAGACCAGTTTGCCCACTCACCCAGGCTGGTGGCTCCTCCGGTCCACTGGTGGCTGCTTCCCCTGCGCCTACAGTGGCTGGCGTGAGCCGCCACACCCAACACGCACAGCTTCCTCTGTTTTCTCTGGACTTTTCCTGTGCAGAGCTTTTCCTTCTAGACACGGGGTGGAGGGGGGACATTGTTTTTAGACACAGGGTGGAGGGGGGACATAATCATTTCTAGACACGGGGTGGAGGGGGGACATTGTTTCAAATGCATGGATACATTCAGGGAGAGAGCCCAGGACTTGAGATAGAAGATCTGATTCCAGCTTTACTTACAAGTTTCTAAACTTGGAAACGTTACTGTGAGATCCAGGACTGCCCTCTGGCATCTGCGGCATCGCCTTAGGAAACAGGCGAGACACCAGCGAGCCCCCCGCCTCAGGGGCGGCGAGTCTGCAGGGAGTCCTCTGCGACTGTGTGGGGCTGGCGCCTGCGGGGACCCCGTCGGCGGTGCCGGCAGCTGACAGGTACCGAGTGCGCGCTGCATCCCAGATGCTGTGTGACCGGCTTGAAACGCGTTAATTAAGACGATCTCAAAATAACTCTGGGAAGTGGTTAGAAACCCAGGGATTTTGCAAATCATGTGGTAGAAAAACCTGGCTAGAAACGTCGTGACATCATTCATGGTTTTCATTTACTTCATTCTCATGAATATTCATGTCTCCTTGCAAAACCAGGCATGACTTTTACTGGAGTCCACTCCTCAGCCCTCTCTGGGCACCCACACTGTTCGTGAGGAACGAGCGTGGTGTTATATTACACTTCTCAGATTTGCAAACGTTCTGACACCTGACACATCGCTCGGCCCAGAGGGTTCGGATAAGGAATCGGGACCTGCGTGCATCACACTCACGGATCCGTAAAGCTGAGACCAAGGATAGCGTGAGAGCTTCCCCGAGGTCAGCAGAGAAGGCTGTGGTCTGGACGATTCTGTTCCCACTGGACCACCCAGAAACAGTGAGCAGGGATCTGAGAGGCTGAAGGGAGACCTGGGCAGAGGGCCCCGCGCCTTTCTAACTGGGACCCGTGGACCTCGGGCTGAAGCGACTCTTGCTTGCCTTCGACTTCCACAGCACAGCGGGGCGGTTGCATTTCCTGTTAGTATCCAGGGAGCATGCTGACCACGTCCCCTGGAATCCAGGAGCGAACCATCTGACTTCGATCCACGAGCTCCGGGCAAGGCCCCCGGCAGGGGCAGCGTTCTGTTGAAACTGACTTGCGCTGAGCTGAGCTGACGGAAAGGCCCACGAAGAAGGAGGTATTGAGGGGGGCCAGGGGAGCGGCGGGCCCTGACGTGGGGTGTGGAGGCACCTGGGCGCAGCACCCTGGGGTGCAGCCGCCGTCCACAGGGGAGGGGTGGGGGGACAGGGTGTAGGGAACTGCTTCTCGAGACGTGGAAACGTAGCCCAGCACCCATGTGGAAAACCAATGGGGGGTGAGTCGGCATGCAGGACCACAACCCTGAAGAAGTTCTCCCATGGGAAATCAGGCCTGCAGTATACCCAGGCTGCTTTGTGACTTGCTCTTGCTAAAACTCTCTCACCCTGAGTTCAGGCAGCAAGCCCTTGCTGCATATCTTTGAAGTAACTTCCTGAAGTCTGTGCTAGTTCTCCCAAGGACTGAAGTGTAACCAGACCTGTTACCCTTATCGTTCCCTTGCATTTGCAACATTTTTCAATGGACTGAATTTACAAGTTCATTTAGGAGTCCAATTTCTATGAGCTTCTGAGCCAGAAGTGAAGCCACAGCCTTCCGAGGAGGAGACCACCGTGAACCTGTCAACCCCTGCCAGGGCTCCTGATGCTCTGAGGCAGCGGGTGGGACAGCATTGAAGGGGACTCTGCACCTGGGGGACTGGAAGGTGGGGGTGCTGGATTCTGGAGGGAAAGGGGGCCCGCAAGGGCACAGCATGTTGGGGCCATGTGGTGGAAGGAGGGCAGGGAAATGAGGATCTCAGACCAGCCTGTGCCAGGACGCGGTGCGAACGGACTTTGGTGGGGGGGCGGTTCTCCCATTTTCGTGAGCTGTTTTTTATGCATGTACTTAGGAGAGGTAGTTGGATTGATAGTGGTCTGACTTCAATGACGGAATTCCTCGCCCTCTTCTCTGGTGCTTCTACAGTGATCGAGACATTACATGGTCGCTGCTGCAAGGCGGTGAGTAGGTGAGTCCCAGGCAAACGCTCTCCTCCAAGGGTTCACGGTGACCATCCTGATTCTGCTTGGATGCCAGAGGTGACGGAGAGCTCACTGCCTCCCAAGGAGCTGATTTAATTTTTTAAAAACTCCTTGAGGTAAAAAATATATATACCCCACAAAATAAAAAGAAATATCACTTTCAATGTTTGAGGTGGCATCAAAGAAGTATTTCCCCCAGATTATCGGGAAGTCTTGCCGACTCTCAGAGGGGATGCCCCAGCTGTGAAGGCCCTTCGCTCCTCCAGGCCAAGCGACCATGATGCTGTGGCCGAACACTCACACGACAAGAATTCCACGTTCCTTCTGCAAATGTTGCCCAGTCCAGTTAGGGACCAGCCTTGGAGAACAGATAAGCATTGCTTGAAATGAGTACGTTTTTTAAGCCAATCTGTATGTGCAGGGCATTGAGCACCCGCTAGCGGCCTTCTGCTGAGCCAGACGTGTCAGGAGAGGCGTGGGAAGGAGCCATGGGGTGAACCGCCACCTGCTGAGTGGGCCGGGGAGCCTCCGAGGGCCACCTGGAGAAAGCACCCCTCCACGCAGAGCCCCAGGGGGTCTGGTTCCCCACGGCCACAGGGAAGAACTCAAGCAGGAGAGTCTGTCCCTCGGAAGGAAGTGGGTGCCATGGGAAGATGGTCATGTGCAGGGCAGTGTCCGGGCTCCTGGGGG
Organism: Tonatia bakeri; assembly: GCA_004024845.1. Taxonomy (NCBI): domain Eukaryota; kingdom Metazoa; phylum Chordata; class Mammalia; order Chiroptera; family Phyllostomidae; genus Tonatia; species Tonatia bakeri. The sequence goes on from PVIA01003830.1 coordinate 34,707, forward strand.
TGTGGCCATCACTCAGTGTGTCCTGCCAGGGAGGGATGACCGGGGGCACCATCGGCACCTTGTTCATTTCCCGGCCATGGTTCCTTCACTGCCATGGCCCACGCCACACGACATCATCACCAAAGAGCTCCTCTTCGGCTCTTTCTGCCGATCCTCCTGCCAATGGGTGTAAGGACAGGCCACGGCCGAGGACGGAGTGGAGTCAGGAGAAGGACCAGTGACAAATGGCCGGAGGATTCAGCGGAAGAGCCGAAGGCGCGGCCTGAACCCAGGGCCCCCTGGGAACTGCTCGAGGCTCCCGACAGGGACAAAGAGGCTCTGGTCATTGAAACGTGGGTATTTAGGGCCAGGGGCTGGTTGTAGCGACTGGGTTATGGGCCAGGCGACTATTTGGATTTATAGATTTTCCAATTAACTTCACGTCTGTCATTAGCAATGGCAGTGTGTGTAAGCCAGGTGTCTCACCGCTCAGACAGTCACCAAACACCTGCCGCACACCAAGTGCAAAGCCACAGGAGGGAACAGAGAGTTGATGGCCCAAGAGGTTTCCCGGGAGAACGTTTTGTTCTGATGAACCTAATCTCCCATGGCAGGACAGCGGTGCTTGGAGGCAGAAAGACAGCGGTGGGGGTGATCCATCTTGACTTGAGCAAAGTTATGGATGCTTTATTGCGCGGCCCATCTGTTCCACATTAAAAAGATATTCCCAGTGACAACAGCCAGGTACAGGCCGGCTATGTTTTCTTGGATAATCGTCTGTGGGCGAGTGTTGCCTGAGCCGAGTACAAAGAAGGGTTTTCTGAAAAGATGGACTGGAACGTCAGAGCCCGCAACTCAGCAGTCAGGCCCGGCGCCCCGGTCTCTGTGAGCCGTGTCCCTCCCTGGGCCCTCGTGCGGGCCACCTCTGCCTCCCGCCACTTGGACCGAGCCTCGTTTCCTGTGCACCCAGCAGGGTCAGGACAACAGGATCTGAGAAAGGGATCTCTGACCCGAGTGCCCAGTAAGGACGTCTCTAAATACGGGGCCAGCAGGAGGACTGAGGAGGTCTGGTAAGGAGTTTTATTTGCAGAGTGACCCGGAGGACAGAATTCCCAGACATGTCGTCCAACCCCCTAATACTCCCCAGCAGCCCAGCTGCCCCGCTCCCGTCCGGAAGACTAGCATCTGTCTCCAGGAGCGTTGCTTCTCGGCCGCCCTGTGCGCACCTGGGGCTCTCTCCCAGGCCCTCCACCCAGGTCGTCAGCCCTCCCTGTGCCGTGGAGGCAGCATCTGCACCGGCTCTTGCTCTTCTGCCCTTCACAGGTCTCACCTGTCATCGCTTCGTGGATTAAAGTCCCTGTGGCTCCCCACTGCCCCCCAAAAGCAGCCCAGGATCCTTTATGGTCTCTTCCGCACCTGTCGCCAATCTGCCCTTACGTCTCTGCCTCCTGGCACACGCCGTCCGCCCATAGTCGTTCCCTTTAGGTCCGTGCACACTCTGGTCCGCTGGGGGTGGGAGGAGCTGCAGGCACTGTTCCCCTCCCCCAGACGCTCCTACTCTCCCGTGTCCACACCTTCCCTACACACAGCGCCCACAGAGACCGCCCCGGCCCGCCCTGTGCCTGCAATGCCCCCTCTAACTGCCCCAGTGGGGGAAATTCCTCTCGTTGGAACTCGTCAAATCCACCCTTTCTTACGGCAGTCACAAACCGCCGGAGGAACCTGAGTTAGGAGGAACCTAACCCCACATGGCCTTAGCCAGCAGTGACCATGGGTGAGTCACCTCCTCTTTATAAACCTCAAGTTCTTGTGTTTGAAAATGATGGGGTGGGGGGGCAGCAATTTCTCTGCAGGGATGTTGGATAAATAACATTTATGAAAATAACATTTCATAAGTGGAACGAGTGAAGTGTGATTTATAACAGCTCTAAAGGCCTGAAGAGCATTCACATCCCAGAGTACGTCCCGGCCCGCAGGATCGCAGGAGAGTCCGCCTGGGAAAGGGCTCTGTGTCTGTTGCATTCCCATCTGGCTCTCCTCTGAGGACGTGGCCCTCCCCAGGGCCTCTGCAGGGGAGGATTTATTACCGCAGGAGGGAGAAATGCGGGCATTTCGGGAGAAGAAGATGTATGAACTGCTAGGCAAGACAAACTTCAAATTTCAATTGATTTCACCGCCATTCTTCCTTGTTCACGAGTGCAGACCCAAATTGGAGACGACACACAGGAGTTTAAAGGCCAAGGCTGCTTCACCCTTTATTTTTCTAATAAGAAAATCTTGATGAAACAAACCCTTGAATAATGCAAAGCTGCAATTCATCGATGGTCCTCAGAGCAATGAAAAATGCTGACTTTAAGATTATTGAATCTGGAAGACTTAATGTAATGAGTAGAAAATCGGAGATGAAAAATGTGTCCCTCTTTACCCTAAATGAGTCCAGATATTTTTCTTAGCTCCGAGTTATAAGCATTTTATGTTTCCATTATAATTTTTACCACCCTGTTAGGAGACACTCATCCGGGACAGGACATGGGAGGGACAGGGACTCTCGGCAGGTACACCAGTGTCTCCTAGCCCCCCCGTGTCTGACGAGCTCACTTCCTGAAGCCACCGATACAGGGTTTGCCTGTCACCTTGACTGTAACCTTGGGGTTTCCTGGAAGCTCTCTTCTCTGATGAGTTCTGATGCCCAAGGTGAGCGAGTCTTGCCCTCCGAATGCTTGTTCTGGTGACCGTGGTGAGAGGGGAGGCGAGAGGGGACCGGCATGCTGGTCGAGGAGCTAGTACAGGTGCGGGGACGGAGGAACGAGTGCCCACGGCGTGTTTAGGGGCCAAGGCCTTGACCGGATTCCTCTTTCAGCGGCGCGTTGATCTTTTTCATGGATTGGTTCAAGATGAAATAGAACTCAGAGACTCGGCGAAGGTCACTTCTCCTAACCTGCAGTTCTCACGAAGCTCTGAGGTCCCCACCAGAATACACGGAGGGAGACCTCCACAGTTAAACCACTGGAAGGGCCCGTGTCCCAGGACACCGAGTGCACAAAGATGGCACCGAGGCCTGGCCCCGTCCTTGTGGAGCATGGACACTAGTGGGGGCCACAGAAAGGGCGCCCAAGCAAATGTCATTCAAGAGAGATGCATTCATTTCGTGAGGTCCCAGGTCAGAACCAGTTCGCCCTGGGCAAGGCGGGGGGCTCCGGGGCAGGACTCATTTCCTCGCCTGTTCCTGCCTCTAAAGATCACTGCGTCCCCAGGCTCACGGCCCCCTCTCCGTCTTCACGGCCAGCAGCGTAGCACCGTCACATCTCTCTCTGCTCACCCGCCTCCCAGTCTCACCCGTAAGAACCCCGTGGTCACTGTGGACCCACGGTGATAACCCAGGGTGACTCTCCACCGGATGTTCGTCACTGCGTTGTGCCTGCGGGTCTTTTTCACACGGGCTCCGCGGGTCAGACGGCGCAGCACTGGGAGGAGGTCACCTGCTCTCCGGCAGTGGGCACCAACGGCTCCGGCCTCCACCAGAGCTCACAGACAGGGGACAGTGTGGTTGTACCTGCAATCGGCAAGGACACGCCAAGGTCACTCAGCAGTGTCAACGTCAGCCTGTCCTCCGACCGGCACTGTCCCAGGCCTCAGTGATAAGAAGGTGAGAAACATAGGCAGGAGGCCCACCCGCACTGAGCTTGCGATGCAGAGGGAGACAATATCGGAGGACCGCCGGAGCTGTGTAGACTCTGCCCTGTGCTGGTCCCAGAGGGCAGACACCCGGGATGCTATGAGGATGAGTAGTGGGGAGTGGGAGAAAAATGTCCCAAGGTATTGTACGTATTTTGAGTGGGGAAACATGAACTACATAGAAAACACTGACGGTAAACTTTGTAGAGTGGGTGGTAGATCCGGAGACCTCAGAACAGAGAGAGCACGGTCACCGGAAGCCGCAGGACTACGAAATGTCTCCCTGAGCTGAGCCTTGAAGGCCAGGTCAGATCTGAACAGACTAATGTTCCCTTTCTTTCCACCTTCTCTACCTCCAACCGTCCCTCCCTTCCTTCCTCCTCCTCTTCCTCTCTTCCTCAGTCCAAAGTCATTAGGACCCACGAGAATCCGTAACAATAGCCCATAGGGTGATATCGGGACCAGCCTGCTGAGCCAGGCCAGTGCAGACAGAAACGGTGTGCCGAGACCCAGGAACCGGCAGGCCCAGAGGGCCCTCCACTGGCATTTGAAAACACGGGTGCCTGTGTTGGGGGCGGGAGCCAGCTCCTTAATCACAAGGAGGGAGGGAGGGAGGAAAACAGAAAGAGACCCTGGGGTGTCGAGATGGTGTTTTGGTGTAAAGACGGACGAGTCGACAGAGAGAGAGATAGAACAGGAGCGGTGAAGGGGTGGGTGTGCAGACCTACTCCGCCCACCGAGGGGGAGTGGGGACAGTTACACAGGGCAGCAGTTACTGTATAGGACTCTTAGGTCTCGCCTTCTAAATACCACAAAGGAGAAACACTCTACTCAAGAGCCATGAGATGGTCAAAAAAGAGAGAGAAAAGCGTTTCAGTTCCCAGGACAGCACCCAGGACAGCACCCAGAGGGTGGGGCCCGGGTCTGCGGGTCTGGGAAGTCTCCTGCAGCCCTGAGCGTGCTGGCTGCCGTGCTGGGCGCAGCACTCCGCACCCCCACTGCTGGCTGGTGGGCACAGTCTGGAAAAAGAATCACGTCCTTCTGCAACAACTAAAGAGAACTTTCCTTCATCTATGAAATATAATTGTATTTCTATGGGAATTAATCTGCTTGGCTTTTCCGAACACACAGGAAGACAGAGCGTCTACAAAGTGGAGCAGAAAACCACAAGGTAAGCAAAATCTAGGACAACAGGCAGGACGGAGGAGACGGGAGAGGAGTCTGGACGGAGGGAGGGAAGTCATGTGGTGGGGGCGGGGCTAAGAATGGAGAGGGAGGATCGCATAATAAAAATGCAGACACACCTCGCCTGGGGGTCTCGGATGAAAACAACTGAAGTTAACCCATTAAGGCAAATGAGTGATCTAAAGGGAGGACATAACAATGACTCAGACATTGAAATGTGCCCATTTTTAAATCATGAAGAATCACAGTTTCAAACTTTTCTACAAAATTAAAAGCTGCTGAAAACAATGATTATACTTCATTGAAAACAGCATGGCCAGAGAAAATCCTATGGCTATTCAGCAGAACTGTGCCCCAGAAAAAGAGAAATGCCCAGACATTCCATCGGACACAGGCTGCGGACTCACTAAGTCACCGTGCCCTCGGTCTGGGACCAGGGCAGGCAGGGACAGGCAGAGTCTGGCTGACTGTCTCACGGGAGGAGAAGCCCTCTGCCGCATTCATGAAGCTTCTAGGGATCCCAGTGCACCGCCAGTTAAATGACCCTTCTCAAGGTGGCAGGGGCAGGCTTGTCGGTCCTGTACCACTCCATGGAGGGGGCCACGATGCTGTGTGGGTCTCTGTGGATTTGGGCGGCTGCCTCATGCCCCATCTGGGAATATGGTCCAAAGCCATTTACTGGGTAAGCCAGAGGCTGCACGTTTTCAAACAGGCCCCACACACAAGGAGGCTCAGCTTCAGGTCTAGACCGAACTTGGGCAGCCAGCTGGGTCTTCAGCAGCAGCAAAGTGGAAAGAAGGGCAGTGGCCTGGTCAATTCAGGAAGAAGGCACCGGTAGGTGGGGAAGGCTCCGCTGCATACGTCCTGGTATTTGAAGTAGGACCATGCTGTCTTGTTCGCCTGGGGTTTCTGTTGCCCATACTTTCTTCCTCTTTTGCTTTGCTTTTCCAGACAGTTCTGTTTTATACAGACAGCAAGGGAGGGTGCTGTGAGGGTCTTCCTGTTAACACCCTTCAATGTGGCATAAGGATTCTGTGGCATCAGCAACAAAGAACCACCTACAATTTTAATTACTATTTTAATATTTTCCAATTCTTAATAGACAATGGAGCATTCGGGCCTCCTGATAGCCCATGTGGTGTGTTATCACCTTCATTTCATTCACAGATGGGCAACCAAAGTTCAGAGAAGCCGATTTGTCCTGGCCACAGAGGTGACAAGTAGCTGGGTCTCTTGGTGTCCCCGGGGCAGCTGCTTGGCACATAATCTAGGCGTGACCCTGCAGGACCTTCCAGATAGGTCAGGCTGTGTTCGAGCTCCGCCTGCCTCCGAACGCTGCTTCGGCTCGAGATTGGAACAAGGTTTTTGAGACTGAGGGATCCAGAGAACCTCCATTGAGTTCCACCCCCACCCAAAATCGAAGATGCCAGCACCCCCAGGGCTTTGGATGTGAGGTAGTGGGGAGACACGGGGGTAAATTAATTCACAAAACCTGTGTTGTGGTCGCTGCTTCCCTACCTGGGCGAAGGGGTAACTTACTAAGTTGTTCCCTCCACACCTGTGCCACCTTCCTCATTTTCCCCCCCTCCTCCCCTACCCCGCCGATGACAGCCCCTCTGCTCACTGGGACTTCGACCAGATAGTAGAGCACAAATAAATCTCAACAAGGATGAAATAACTGGAATATAGCCCATAGGATCTGACCACAATGAAAGGAAATCATACATATTTATATAAAAGAGCAAAATAGCCTATAACCCACCCAGATATAAAATGAAAGCAAAACCACCCACTTAAGATAGCATATGGTCGTTTCACTTAATTTATGAATTTTTACAAGTGACAGTTTTTTCATTGTGTTGCATTTATAAGAAAGTTTGGGTCATCTCAGAAGCTTTCCATTGTATTTCTTGGGGGCCCTGAAGTACTTCACAGGTGCCCTGGAGCCGACATGGGGGAAGGTGGCCCTCCCCAGGGAGGTCCGTGATTGGGGGTCCGTGTCGGTAAATCCCTAAGTCAACCCAACGTGGGCACGAGAGTAACGCACTGCTTGGCCTTACAGAGAGTCTGCCGCAACAATTCCGTGGCTCAGCCCCAAACACGGGGCCCAGGGGAAGAAGGTGTAACAGGATACAGCCAAGAGGGGAGCCCCAAATAGGGATTTGTAATAGGGTCCAGAAGAGCTTGCAGATAATTGGCTCCACACCACAGGGCACACCTGCCCAGAATGCTGGCAGCTGTGGCCAATTGTGAGAGGGGCCAGAAATGGGGCTGCAGAGGAAGATTAGCACTGGGATTTAAATGGAGGCACAGCAGCCATTGGGGGTCTCTCTTTTTGGGACCACACATCTGTTTAGGACCATGAGGCTTTGGTGTCTTGGTTGGGACCATGAGGCTTGGGTGAGAGTCAGGACCATGAGGATTTGGAAGTGCTCCCTTTTGCCACACGGAGGGTGCTGGGAGGACTGTGCATTTGTGGGGAACTTTAGTTTGTGTTATTTCGAATGAATAATAAATTCCTTTCCTTTTCACTGATTTCTGGTATTAAGAGACATCTTTCCTCAGGAGACAGGCAAAATGAACCCAGAAGGTGAGGAGGAACCCCTGGAAACTGTAACAAAGGGACAGTGCCTCAGGTGAGGTCTCCCTGCTGGGAGGGACGAAGCTTTTCCCAGAGGCCTCTGTCTGCTTTTCCAGCGTGAGCAGGTCAAGAGCACCCAAGTCAGCTTGGGGTCAGAGGGGGTGACTGCTGGGGGGCGGCCTGCGGCTCAAACCCAAGTAGGTGGGTCAGTGAGGCTGTGGGCAGGTGGGCCCACAGAGGCCTTCACGGACTGCTGGCTGTGACCATCTCAAAGGTTGTTCTCAGGTGTTAGCCTGCATGCAGGACTGTGCAGAACACCCCAGGGCTGCGTGAGACACTCTATTTAAAGCTCCATCCAAGGGATGGCACGACATAAACAGTGATGAATTCTCTCTCCATTCTGAGGGCCCTGTTGGCTGCCATTGGAACCTCAGCTAGTCCCTGTGAGGGTCTTGGCCAAAGACAGCACTTCCCTCTCCACACGGAGAAGTCTCAAGCCAGTGGGACGCAGGGTATGACTGTGGGGGTGGAGAGTCGGGAAACCAGAGGGCAGGTTGACCCAGATGGCCGGAGGAAGGCAAGGTGGCCGTCCCAGCGAGAGTCGGGGTGGGGGAAGGGCCGGGATGGCCCACGTCCAAGACCATGTGGCACTCTGTCACATTTGGGGCTCTTGAGTCTGCATGGCTATAAATAATGTCCAGGCCTGGAGCAAGCTGCCCCTCTAAGAGGGTTTCTGACCTTCCCCTTTTAAAAATAAATGTACAATTTATCTAAAGTCTACGGCGCACCGCCAGGGCCCAAGGGGACTCCTCGTCTGGACAATGCCTCTGTCATTCTCCCAACCAGGTTAACCTCCACACCTTAATAAAAGCAAATGAAACAATAGAATTTACACTAAGCTTTTATACCAAGTACCACACATAACACCAACCTAAGTTCTCAAGGGAAATGGTTAAAATTAGATTCCCTGGGTATTATTTCCTTGTAAACATGACATGAATTGAAAGGTGTCAGGCTTCATTTGTATTTTTGAAGAATTATGGCACATTTCAAAGGTACTTTTCCAGGGGCAACAGACACTTCAGGGAAGCTTATGAAAGTTTAATCCATGCAGAGCGTGACCATGTGACACCGTCAAATGCCACCCGCTCAGGGAGGTCAAGCTTCAGGTTTTTCTTCTGAAATTGAGGTGATAGTCTTTGTCCTTTTAACCCCAGCCAACACTCTCAGGAGGAGCCGCTCTTTGTTTCTCTAAACGAGCCCCAGGTTTCTCAGATGAACGGCCGCTGGTTCTTATTGAGCCGCTCAGCTTCAGCTGCAGCTGCGGAGACCTGTGCCCGCCCCCCTCGCCTCTCCACGTGGCTGCGTGCTGACAGCAACAACCCCCCCTCCCCGTCCTGAGCCCCCAGTTGGCCCCTCGGGGGTGGACGGCCAGGGTCGCTGCAGGTCCAGGTGGGCGTTGTTGCTGTTGATCGTGGGGGGGCGGGGGGACACAAGAGGTATATAAGGAGGCCGCACTCTTATTTCGGTGGGTCACACTTTGAGGGTGGGATGGAGGGGCTGAGTTCGTGCTGCAGGAATTGGCCAGCTGCGGGGAATCTGGGGGGGGCTTCCAGGGAGATGGGGACTGGTGGGCCTGCCTGGCTTTATTTTCCATCAGGGCAAAGTTGCTGCTCTTTCTTCCTAAAGCTTTTTCTGGAGCTTTTTGTGGCTTTCTCCTTCCTGAGCCCTCTTTACCTAGAAGACTCTGTCTCTGGGACCACAAAGGGGCAAGACGCTCAGAAGGGTAGTCTGTCTGCAGGACCTGCTTGCTTGCTTAACAAAGAAAACCTTTCTCTTCCTAAAACGACCCTGAGAACTGCTGGTCTTCAGCTCAGGGGGCCCTGGTGAAGTCCGGGTCACCTTGTTTGAAAGAGCGAAGCAGAAAACTCATCTCTTCCCTCCTAGAGAGTGGCAGACAGGGCTCTTGGGGGCTTCAACTTGCTGTGGAAAGAGGCCAGGGTGGGGGCAGTGGGGGGCCCACCAGGCTGCCCGAGCCTGTGGGGGAAAGGACGCAGGACAGGAGGAGCTAGGGCGGGGAGCTCCGGCAGCAGGGCGGTCCTGCAAGGCCCTGCGGTTCCTCCTGGCCTTCCCCTAGGTCTGGGGAGGCAGCAGGCAGGCCCAGCTGCCTGTGTGAAACCTGCAACTTCAGCAGAAAGGCCGTGGTAGCATTAGAACAGTACTGTAAGCAAAGGCTGTTCAGCGGGAAAAACTCGGGGGCGACATTTCATGCTCCCTCCTTGTCCCTGCAGGGCAGGGGCGGGGGAGCTTCCATGCCCATCACCCAACGAGCACCAGGAGTCTCCTGACCATCCCACACCTGTTGTCGCTGAGGAATAAACAGCAGGGCGGGGCAGGCTCTGGACCCCCCTCAGGCTAACCCTTCACTGGGCCTCGCAGTGTCGGGGTCCCAGGAGCTTAGCCAGGCTGGCAGGGTGGTGCCAGTCAGCCCTGAAAACCAAGTGGCCCCCGATTCGGAGCTACAGTCTTGTCAGGGAACTCGGGTCCCTACTCAACCCTGTGGCAGAGGTTAAGGCTCAAAGTTCCGACATAGGTCACATGCATCTGAGAGATGCGTTCACTACTAGTGTGTGCTGCAATGCTGAAACTCAAAAAGCACTGCGAATTTGCATTTATACTTATATAACAAAATACACGATGACTTTGTTGTAACCCAGAAGTTGTTAAGGAGCCAGGGTCCGAATCCTCTCAGAAATGAGCACCCGTGAACCACGAGGCAGGGGCTACACAGGCCACCTTGGGGGGGGGGGTTGGCTATGCCCTCAAGCTCACATGACTAAGATCCTCCACAAATCATTAAACAAGGGGCAAACAACCTGCTGCTGAAGACCCACCCGGGGCCCAAAGTGCTACTGTCCCACCTCCTCCCTCCACTCGAACGTGTGGCTCCACTAGATGTCTTCATGTGACCTCCCCAACGCTCACGAGCCCTGGGAGACAGTTTGGGGTGAGCTGCTGAGCTGAGTGAACTGCAGTTTAGGCAGCCCCCCCTCTTTGGTGAGAAATGTGGCCTCTCTGGGCGTGAGGGGGGGTGTTGCTGCTGCTTCCCGATACCCTGCGTCCCTCAGTTTGTGGAGAGACTGACCCCCGAGGCCCTGGGGGTGCTGGGAGGCCTGCTGCTGACTGGAGGGGAAGGTTCAGGGCCGGGAGAGGCCAGGAGGGGGCTGGTGGGAAGCAGAGCTCAGCTTTGGGCTCGAGAGGGAGCTGTCAGGTGGTAACAACAGGGGTCTTGATGAGAGGGCTGAACACTGTCTCCAGGATGACCACGAACTGGGGGGCCAGAGTGTGGACTGAGACTCTCCTGGGCCAGCAGTTTAAAACACCCCTCATCCCAATAATGTTGTAATAACTATGTATGGTGCTAGATGGGTTCTAGAACTACCTGGGGACCACTCAGCAAAACACACAAGCCTGTGATCACTATACTGTGTACCTGATCCCCACCATCTTCCAGCTGTGACTGCCTGACGTCCCAGGGAGCTGTGGGCCTCAGGGCGTGGTGGTGACTAGGATTGGCTGAGGCGCTCCCAGAAGCACAGGAGCTTGAGGGAAAGCCAAGGGGTGGAGAGAGGGCAGTGAGGGGACCACCCCCAGCCCTCCTGCAGGGGTGAGCTGTTGGAGCACCCCCCCCCGACAGGTGGTTTGCTCCACTCTGGTGGTCGGTGCCCAGTGCAAGCAGCTGTAGAGCTGGTCCTGGTGAGGAACCAGGGACAGCGAGACTGTGGAGGGGAGATCCTCCCCGAAACTTCCCTGTGTGGACCTGCTTACTGTGCCAGGCCTCCCGACGAGAATCCAAGCTCTTCTGGGGGCCAGTGTGTTATAGAGGGAACCACTGGCAGGAATGCGGGGGGGGGGGTGGTCTCTGCTCCGAAGCCATCTCCTAAAACAAGCTGAGCCCCAGTGAGAATGCGGAACCCCACTGGGCGCCCATGCTCACAGGCCACAAGCCACACCAGTTCTTCCGTCTAGGCTGGGTCTGTTGCCTTAAACACTGCTCTCGGCCCCAGGGGCGGAGCCATGGGCAAGCACAGGTCCCTCTGTCATCGGCCCTGCCGTGAGGAGGGTTTTGTGGTGATAAACCGAGACAGGAGGGTGGGCTGCAGGCTGTGGTGGGGGACAGCTTCTTACTCGTGTTATTTGCTTTCCTCTGAACACTCAGCTCTTTCTCCCTGGGTGTTTCCACTAAACCCCCGTCCTCTTTCTTGTGTCTGCAGTCCACGGCCTCGTTTAAGGCCCTCTCTCCATCAGCCCCTTCTCCCCAAACCCGCTCCCCTTTCAAGCTGGTGGCCACCCCACGCTCGAGGAGGGCTGTTTCTCTGCACTGTCACCCCACAGAGTCTGGCTTCAGAAGCATGAGCACAGCAGCAGCCAGGGAGGACTCTCATTCATCTTGGTGGAATCGTGACTCACCTGCTGGCCACAACTTGTGACAATTCTCTTCCTCTCCACCCTTCATTGCCCTCAAGACCAAGGGCAAGATAAATAGCAATGAGGGACAGAAAGGACGTGGCTCCTGTGCTCAGGGCTGCTGAGCGGTGTGTAGACCTGCCTGCCAGCATTCTCCTCTGAATGGGGGAGCTTTCCTGGGGGCCCCTGGTTCTCAGGTGACCAGCCCAGGCCACACTGGCTGGAGTTGGGCTGTGGGACTCATTCGGCCCGCCCCCCACCCCACCCCACCCCTCACTTCTGGTTGTTCACATTGGTGTGCAGCTCTGCTGGCAGGGGGTCAGGGCCCTCGGCACAACCCTCCCCCGTGGCTGGTCTGCCCCTGCATCTGTGAACTCAAAAGTTCTATTTCTCAGTCCGACAGGTCTGCCAGAATGTGACTCAGCTGTGACTAGGGCTGGGGTGGTGTGCAGTGGTCCTCGAGGCTGTGGGATCCCCAGGCCTGAAACTCTCTGAACTCCTGTCCTCTGTGCTGTTGGAGATGCCATTGCAGTGACTCATAATCGGGACAAGCCAGGACGACAGCTGGCTGGTGCAGAAAGAGCTCAGGGGAGCCTGGCATGGCTCCGAGGGTGGGGTCTCCTCACCAGTTCCTTCCTGGGGTGTCAGCTCTGTCTCCACAAAGACCCTTCCCTATGTGTGGGGTTGTGATAGCTAATCCCACCTAAACTTCTGTTCCAAAGACCTGATGGTTTCCTACTCAACCTTTCACAGCTTTTTCTAGGGACTTACATGTTTTCTCCTCTTTGGTGGCAGGCAGTGGCTGTGTGTCCTGCCGCTCCCAGAGTTCAGGGTCGAGAGTCTTCTGACTTTAAATGCAGATGGTGCTTTTGGGGCCTCAGTGGCCTGAACACTCTCCTTCTGGGTTTCCTGGGTTCACCCTCATCATCCTGGGACCCAGACCCAAGACCCACCACTCCAGCGCCCTGTGCTGCCCTTAGCAGGGCCTCCTTCCTTCTCTGGCACCTGCTCTCTCACACCCTGACCCAACCTGAGAAAAATCAGACAGTCCAGACAGTGACAAGATTAGTTGGGGCCCCTGGCTCAGCAGGACTAGGAGTATGATGTCTCTCTGAACTCCGTTCCTGGGGAAACGCACCACAGCAGCGTGGATGTGCGGGTGGCCCCTGTGTTCCCGGGCAGCATGTGGCCGTCTGGCGGGGGGTTGTGGGGGGCAGGTCCTGTGGCTTGGGTTGGGTTGGGGGTTTTAAGCTGTGTGACTTTAGGGAAACCTAGTCCTCACCTGCTCTGTTCTGGACCAACACAGGCCCTGGAGCTCTCCTGCATGGGGAGGAGCCAAGAGCTGGGGGCTCGCACATGTCCCCTAATGTGTCCAGACACGGGTCCCACTCTGGTCACAGCAACGGCATAGGCCTCATAACAGAAGCTGCCATCTTGGGCCCTCTGACTTTCATGGGGACAGAATGTAGTCCTTACAGGTGCTGTAGTGGGGGTTAATGGCTGTGAGCTGAGGTGCAGGTGGCATGAAGAGTGGCATGGGGCCAGCTCCTTTCTGGGAGGCCAGGCAGCAGGGGATTCATCTTGGACACAAGTTAACTAGTGCCACCCACTTCCTCTGCAGGATGTTTTCAGAACATTACTGGATAACCCGTGACTGCCCACTTGTATGCAGGCATTCTTCTAGGCCTCCTTCCGGGAATTGGGGTGGGGGGTGGGAATCATTGGTATCCCATTCTACTGACACGTGCCACAGACATCTAATCCTGATTGGGGGTGTGGTATTGGGGTTGCATGGTGTTCTAGTCTTGTGCATGCCCCCTAGGACTTCACTGGGGAGCTCAGCCCAGGCTCAGCCCAGATGGTTGAAGTCTCCCTGTGATTTCTCAGTAATGATGCTCTTGCAGGTGGTCATGTCATGGCCAGGTGCTTCCCTAAAGAAATTATCCTAAGACAAGCTCAACACCCACAGGGCCCCCCCACCGTGAAGGACGCCAGCTGTTCATTGTGAAGTTGGTGTCTTAGGGCCTGATACTCTTTCTCCATAGCTTACTGGCTCTGAAAGAAATGGTTGGATGTTGGGAGACGCACCCTGCCTGGTTTCAGGGACTGTAGCCTCCTTAACAGACAAAAAGGTCCCACAGCTAGGGCTGAGTGAAAAGGCCTTGGGACCATGAGCCACCAAGGAGACAGAACCTATCCTCCTGGCAGAAGCACAGCCCCTGCCTCCCTCACCTCACCCTGCTTGGCCCAGGCGGATGGCTGGTTAGCCAATGACGAGTAAGACTCCTCAAAGGAGGGGCGACCTAAGACAGGCACAGTCGCGATGGCCAATCGGGGAAGAACTAGGAGTCCACAGAGAGAAGGGACAGAAAGACCCTCACCCCTCGGCTTTGACATAGCCTGAGTCTTCATTCTTTCTGTAAAAGTCTCTTCTCTTGGCTGCTTTGCTCTCCCTGCCTGACTCAGCCCGAATCCAATGCCAAAGGCAGCTGTGGCCTTGTACAGACTAGACAGCTCCTGGGGGCAAGTCTGGCCAGAGAAAGAATATACACTTTCCTGTGAGGGTGAGGCTTGCTCCGCCCTGTTAAGTGTATGAAACAGACACCTGAGCTAAACCCGACCCTGACCAGAGACAATTACTATGTTTCTTCAACTAGTACCTGTAAATGGTATCAGTTTCTCATGACTGTAGCGTTTTGGACATTGGTTGATGAGCTTTACGTGCATACTAGTATCTCTGTGTGAGCTGAACTCAAAGGCACAGGGAAGGTGTTCAGGACCCTTCTCAGAAATGGGTCACCTTTCCTCCCCAAGCAGATCATGTCTTGGTAGATTTATCATCATCTGCAACAGCAAGGGAGCTCTGTGGGCAGAACCCCCCACACAGTTTGAATTTATTCGCTTGCCCATTCTCAGTCAAATGCAAGAAGCTTACCTGAAGGTAACTTCAATTAAGGAAGCCATCTGACATCTCGGAGTCCAAATATATCACTGATTCTTGGTCAGTCCGGCTCTTGTTTGCAGGACAGGTGTGCTGACTTTTCAAGGCCATTGTGTGTCAGGGCTGGACCCAGAAGTCACTGCTCCCTGTAAGTCAGGTCCTCAGTAAGCAGAGCCCGGAGGGGGGGTGACTTGGGAGGTGCTCTTGGGAGGCAGGGCTTAAGGTGGGTGACAGACACATGGCAAGTTTGCAGTACTAAAGTCACTGCCATGGGCACATGGAGAGACATGTCAGGCCTCCCAGAACTGTCTCTCAGGACTTGAAGTTTGGGTGTCTCCTGCTGAGCACTGCTTTTAGGGTTCCTGAGGGAGCATGAGTCCTCCCCCCTGCAGGATGGGTGCTTGCAGACCTACAGCCCAGCCTGGGAAGAGCCCCACGGCAGAAGGGTTTGTGGCCATACTCACTGGTCCCTGTCAGCACGAAGGCACTCTCCGCAGCAGGCAGACTCAGGTGAACCAAGCAAGAGTCGCACAGGCCACTAGGAGCATCTGGTAGAGAAAGTTATTAGACCTGCTTAGTGCTCCTCCCCTGTTGGAGAGCTTTCTCCCAGGGATGCTGCGTGCTGCTGGGAAGGCTGCCTGTTACCAGTAGCCACAGCTTTGTGTAAACCCACAGACAGGTCCATCCATCCACATACTACACACACACACACACACACACACACCCTAAACCCCCCAGAGCACAGTGCCATGCAGGTGTGTGCCCTGGGAGCCAGCCCAGCTGTGTCAGAGCTGCACCAGTGTGCACATGACCTTTGTGACGGTACCTAAGACCCTCCTCTCTCATGGTCACTAGGCATGTTACCCAAGGTAGATAGGTGGCCAACAAATAACTGAAGATACATACAAATACATATGCACTCATTACAGAACAGGCACAGGGGGGCGCCAAAGGATATACTACTACCAAACGGACCTACCCTTATGCTCCGGGGGTCCCCCACCCTGTACTAGATTTGCCTTGCCCACTGCTGGGGAAAGACACCTCTCAATTTCAGAGATTGGTGAAAAGGAAAGGGATTAAAGAGTCATACAAACCTAAGTGTAATGACTTAATGTCTTGAGATCCCAAAGTCCTTTAGAATACTCAAACACACAATTCTTCCTCCCCCCTGCCTCCGCCCAGTCCAGGTGTATCTCAGAAAAAGAAATAGAAGTCAATGGTTCTTCTCTGCCCAAGCTGCATGGCCCCCAAAAGACACATGGCCCCCAAATATGCCGCATGGCTGCCACACCTGGGTTTAAATCCCAGCACCAATCTTCCTCTGCCCCACCATTCCTGATTCCTCCTACAATTGGCCACAGCTGCCAGCATTCCCATATTTTTCCAGCTATACTGGGCTGCCATAGTATGTCCGGGCAGGTGTGGCCCCACGGTGTGGAGCCAATCATCTCCGAGCTCTTACACAGGCTCTGTAACCAGGGGGAGTTGCCTCCCAGGTACTTCATGGGTGGAAGTCACTCCCATCCCCCTGGCTCAAAGTCTGGCCACAGCTGTTTAACATATCTATGCACCCAGTGAGAGGTTACAGATGTTAAATGACCATTGTAGAGGTTTCTGCAAAACTGCTATTCCAAACAGCTCTCAATGGCCCTGCTCCACGTGTCCCATCCCCCAGCTCAGACTTATGGGGGTGAGGACATCCTATATATTTTTTCTAAATATTTTCTGGACACTGCATTCTGGACCCTATTCCAGCTCCCTATTTTGGGCCCCCCCTTGACCGCACCCTGTCACTCATGCGTTGAGAGAAAGGGAGTCTGAATAGGAGGCTGAGGGAAGTGCTGATCCCTCCCTCAGTTCTCAGCACTGAGCCAGTTCAGCCTGAACGTGCCGTGGATTTATTGGAAGAGAAGTATATTCACCTGAGTGTCGTAACACCTGTAGTTAGTGATCTAAACACAAACTGAACAAATCACCTGTTGTAGCAGCTTTCTCGTTCTTTCCTCGAAGGATCTTAGTTATTTCCTCATGTCCCTGGCAAGTGGGGAAAAACACTTACTTCTAGGGGTTGTGGGTGTGCAGGCGTAAGCTGACACGATTTCAGGACACCCTGCCCCCCAGTGAGAGCAAGGCCTTACGGAGGGTGGGTGTTGAACAGGCTCCGCCGCCCTATCTGCCAGTCACTGCCCAAATGCCTCATCAGCACAGGAGCATTCAGCAGGCGGCCGAACTCGCACCAGTGCTCTGACCCGATGGTCAGACGCCTGTCGGGACGGGCACTACTACTGGCCTAGGGAAGGCCCAGTGGAGCATGTGGCCTGGCCCCAATGGTCATCATCAACCCTTGTGGACCGGGAAAGCTGAGTGCCCCCTGGAGCCCCAGGCCAAGCCCTGTGGAAGTCAGGTGGGTCTCTGTGCAGGCTCTCACAGCAAACGCCCTGGAGGCTGCTTGGGCTGTCCCGACTCTCACAGGGGGCCTGAAAGCACCTGGCAGCTTGCGCCCCCCTCAGGTGGCCACAGCCAATGACTGACACGTGCTGTCAGGATAATGTCACATCCTCCTGGCCCGGTGTGGCATTCAGCTCCACGCAGGGAGGGACCTGCCAGCCCATCACCCCAGCTGCCTGAAGCATCCACTCTCTGGGTGAGCAGGAGAAGGGTCCGCTCCACACAGATAAACTCACTCGCTTCTGCAAGGTCCCTGCAGTTCCACTTCGGACATGAGGAAACTGAGGTGCCAAAAAACTAAATGACTTTTTCAGAGTCACAGCACTCGTAAGTTCTGAGGTCAGAATTTTTCCTTGAACATTTTTATTTCTCCATTACATAGATGTTTTCGTGTCCCCACAGTTGACTGGATGCTGCACAGAACTGTGGGCAGCCCGTGTGTGGGTCTGTGTGCTTGCCCATCCACGCAGGGCAACCTGAGCCCTCAGCTGGGAAGTCACCTGGACCTGTGCTCAGTCTTCTCACCTGTGAGCCTGAGAGCAGTGAGAATAGATAAGCTGTAAGGAACCTGTTATTCTTAAGATTTTATTATTTTTAGAGAAGGAAGGTATGGGGGGGAGAGAGAAACATCAATGTGCGGTTTGCTGGGGCTCATGGCCTGCAACCCAGGCATGTGCCCTGACTGGGAATCGAATCTGCGATGCTTTGGTTCGCAGGGTACCTGTTATTCTTTCTGTGTCTGGTGACCTCCAAGATCTCAGTCCCATAAGCTACCAGGAATATTTCTAGTATTTGAATGACTATCCTAGAAAAATAAGTCACCCCCACTCCTACTGCCACCTCTTGCCCCTGATTCAAGATGCATTTGTGCATCTGGTTCCTGAGTAGCAGGAGCAAAGTGAGTCAAAGGGAAAGTGGATACGGCCTACATTTACACACCCATGTGCCACACACGCACACCCAGCAGCATAACAGAAACCGGGGCCCTCGGCCAAACAGACAGATCGAGCACATTAAAATCCTCACAGGAGTTTGCAGACGTATCCGTCTCCAGGTTTAAGAGCTATTTTTAAAATAGTGACACACGACGCAGCACTGGGAAAACAAACCCTAGAACGGGGAGAACCGAGTCCCCAGAGGTGAACCAGGAGCACGGCCCTGCGGAAGGGTGTGAGCACGCTCGGTCCCGTGCCCAAGGGGGTCTCCGGCAGGCATGGAGGACTGGCCTGTGTGCACCTGCGCCCTGTTCAAGTCCAGACGGTGGCAGACGCAGCTACTCCTTGTCCTCTATCATCGGCACGTGGTGGGAACAAGTCTGAGCCAGCCTGGGACCAGGCCCTGAACTGTGCCGAGTGGCGCTGAGTAGACATGAGTACCCGCTGCCCCCCCCCCCCGCCCCGCACATGCATATGTGCGCGTGCGCACATATGCCCTGGCTCACCCATCTTGGTCCAGCCGGGTTCTTCCTGCTCTCAGCGCGTCCTGTCTTCTAAACCACCCCAGCCTGGGGCGCTCCATCTCTCCTGAAGGGCCAGTGGTGAGCCCGGGGGCGAGCCCCTTTGTCCTGAAACACGGGGCTGCGTCTCCCCACCCACCCCCATGCACAACACCCTCTCTCCCCGCCCCCCGCATGGCTGCGAAAGCAGAGCTGCCTGGGGACTCCAGCTCATGCGGGACTGTCTCTGTGTTGTCAGGTTTCCGTTATCGTCAGCATGTGCACACACAGCCTCTCAGTGTGCAGACAAGGGTTCACACAGCCTTTTCAGTGGGGCCTTGGAATCTTTGAGTAGCAGACTCATTTATCTCTCAATGAACCGTGCTACAATATATGAACAGTGTGGTAAGAAATCAAGTAAAGCTTTATAGTTACTGGGACCAATCCCTTCACAAACGCTGAGGGCTGGTGGGAGGGAGAGGAAGAAGGGGGATGGGGAGAGCAGGGGGGGCCTAGGGGTCCTCGTTTGTGACAGTGCATTAGGATGGAGATATGAAAGCCAGGTGCCACCTCACTGGATTGTTGTGCAAATCAGTAACTCATGAGTGGGATTTATGACTTGTAACATTCTACACACAGTAAAAGGTCTATTATTTGGTAAAGTGGCTCATTTTTCCACTCACTCATGCAAAAAAAAAAACAATGTTTTTTGGTTACATCCCAATAAATCTGATTTTCAATTGCAACTCCCACTCACTGGACAATTTCCTACAGCTCCGAGTTCAGTTTCCTCGGAGACTAGAGGGCGGGGAGTGACATGCCTGTCTTGAGAGTTATTGGGAAGAACAGAGCTGTAGCCTCGTTAAACCACCCAGAGTCCCCGAAACACGGCCGTACGCCGCAGTGGTGACCACACTGTGACAGTGCACACTCTGGGGACTTCCAAGAACAGCTTTCCGCTGGGTTCTCTGGGGACAGGGCGCTGGGAGAGCGCAGCCGGGGGAACTTCCATAAGAAAGGGCTCTGAGGACCGGCACCTGCAGGAAGGAGGAAGCAAGCCGGGATTAAGTGCACGTGAACCCTCAGCCAGTCTCTTCCAGAAACACCCCCACGGACTCGCCCAGAAGTAGCACTCAGATCGATGTCTGGGCACTCCAGGGCCCAGACGAGTCGATGCACAAAATTACTCATTACAGTGCTAACGTCACAGGTGGTGCAGGTAACCAGGTTCTTAGTGATCGGGACAAAGAATTGAGCTGAACACACGGAGTTTATAGTATAAAGAGGGAAGATTTATTAAGCGATAGTACACTCCACAGAACATGGGAGCGGGCCAACTCTGAGCAGAGATTGACCACGTGGTCTGGGGGGATTTTCTTATAGGGCAGAAGCTTCCTGGCTAGTCTTTGGCGGGCTTCTATTGCGCAGGTACAAGGAGTTACATTTCAAAGCTACTACGCATGTGTGGTTTCCCATGATTTTCTTGATTGGCTACTTGGAGAAGGGAGTCCCACAATGTTAATTCATCATAGTGCTATTATAATGAATCAGGGGTAGTGCGCAGGCACATTCCATGATTCAAAGTTATCCCAGTAACCAGGAACAACCGGTCTTAGGGGGTCTTCGTCATGTATGGATGTTTTCTCCATCCCAGCCCTGCGGGGCTCCTGGAGTTTCCTTCCTGACTGCCTCCTCCCTCCCTAACAGTTTCTTCAATGAATACAATGATTCATACTTTGTCTTACTTTTACTTTACTGTGAAAACTCTCAATCTCTCCAGTTCCACAACTAGCCACACTCTCTTACTCTGGCTCCATCGTCCCCCTAGCTTTTCATCCCTATTTCTCTACTGAAGCGTTTTCAAGCAAATTCCAAATATGTGACCTCCCCCTATGTCAGTGCGTAACTAAAAAGTACAGACGTTACCTTTACATCCGCCATGATGTACAACCAGCTACATGAGAAATCACAACAGGAGTCTTGGGAGGGAAATAAAGACCCAAAGGAAGCTGTCAGCCCCCAAAACATGTAATCCATACATTCTGAGTGGTACATTGGGGGGATGTGACCAGACAGGGCGGGGGGGCGGGGGGTGTTCTGCCTCAGTGCAGTCTGAGGGATGGCGAGTAGGAGATACTTGGGGGAAGCCAGCGGAAGATAAGGGAGGTTTTCGTAGGTTGCTTTGCACAGGCCCGTGTGGGCTTTCCTCCTGTTATGTCGGAGTCACTCACGAAACCCGACGGATGCAGTGAGCTAAGGAGAGCAGGGTTTATTAGCGGGGATAAGAGGGAAAGTGGAGCCAATGAGGGAGGCTGGGACTCACTCGGTTGTTCTTAGATCAGGGTTTTTAAATGCAAAAACCTGCGGTTGGGGCATCAGAGTCTGATTGGCTAGAGCTGGTTGCTGGGTGAAAGCTGCATCCTGTTATGCTGGATAAACCGACCCCAGACCCTAATCTTCCTCGGTAGGGTCTGCAGGCAGCTTCCCACAGCGCTGCTTTCTCACCTGCTGACTTGCATTGCCCCTAGGCCGGCCTAGGTCTAACACCTCCCAGTCTCTGCTGCTGAGGACTTCCTTCTCCTGCTTCAGGGGGGCGGTGTTCTCAGGGAACACTGATGACCTGCTCTGGGGCAGAAGGGAGGAGGTCAGGAGCCCTTCATCTCAAAACAGTCAATGTGCCCAAGCAACATGCCAGGGGGTGGCAGGTTCTGATGGCTTCTCCAGCAATAGGCTGCACTTACCCGCACTACCCCAGGCTCCCTGGTGCAGGAAAGCATGTCTGTCCTCCTGCTCCTCTTCAGGCCTCGAGGTCCCCCTCAGGGTCACTTCTGCAGCCCCTGCCTAGTCTCCCAGCTTCCATGGGACACACTCACCCAGTCCAAGACACTCCTCTTCCACAAGCTTCTGTGGCTCCCCGCTGCCTGCAGGCCCAGCAGGCACCTGCCGCCTCTACCTCTCCATCAACCACTCTAGTCTCTCCCGCCTCCCTGGTTGGCCACGCCCACGTCTCATCTTACTATCAGCCAATCAGGATTGGGAGGCAGCACAGAGTGGGCGAGGGCCGACTGTGTCAGGGACAGAAAGACCTTATTTCCAGTGCTTTGAGAGCACAAGCTACGTGATGACGGACACTTGCCCAACATCTCGGAGCGACGTTACTCACTGGTAAAATGAGGTTTTGTCTCTGGGGGTTCGGGGTCAGTTTGTAAGCTTCCCCGAGAGAATTGCCAGGCACGTAGTAGATACTAAAGCATGGTGTATGCGTATTCTACTGTCACCACGAAGGCTCAGATCTCCTGTTCCACAGCTTACCTCATCTGGAAATAATCTAATTCTATTTTGCTTTATGCTATTACAGTTGTCCCCATGTGTCCCCCATCCCCTCCCACAGTCTCCCCGATATAATCTCTGAAGACAGAACGTATCTGTCTCCCAAGCGCCTCCTTCCCTCCACCCTGCACTCGGCACGCCTTGCCTCCTCGCAGCAGACCGAGCGCGTCTGCTCCATCCCGAGTCCACCGACGTCTTGGCAGACGGGAGAGCCTCGATAGCCACTTAGCAGCCCACTTGCCCATGCAGCTCCCGTGCTGACCCCTACCCGGCGGTGGGGCTGCCATTTCTCATTGAGCCTGAGGAACGGCTCCACTCCGAGTTTCATAGAATCTGCTGGGTTTGCAACAGCGACGTCACAGGCAGGGTCAGCACAAGCCCACCCCCACCCCCACCCCCCATGTGCATAATGGGAAACCAGCACTCTGTTCCCGCTGGGCAGCCTGCAGAGCAATCCAGCAGGTCTTTCAAATAAGTCAATGCTTTATCTACGGGTCCCTTGGCTGGCTGCACTCTCCAAATGTCACAGATCAAACCATGTCCGCAGCCGACTCCGAATCATGCTGTGGTGTCATAAAAAAGCCTTGTTAGTCTTTGTTGAAACTGCATGGTGGGCCAGTTGTAAAAGCAACTTTTCCTGAAAATACAGCCAGAGTTTCACCAGTCCATAATATCGGTCATCTCATGTTGTTAAAGCCTCCTTGGCTCTCACACGTGAGTGCGCTAGCTGAGCAGGTGCTGACTCCTTCGCCTTGACCCCAGTGCTTCGGGCAGGAGGCGCTGGGGTTTTCGGTGTTTCCATGGTCTGTCTGCTCAGCCTGCCTCAGCTGGAAAGGGGGCCTGGGAGAGGGCACTCCCTGCAGGCACCTCGCCAGATGGAGGGGGAGACTGAGGCACATCACAGGCACTTCGGACAGAGCTGAGGGGGTGTCCAGGCTGAGAGCAGCCAGAGCTCCTAACCTGCCTTACGGGGACATTCTTGTCACCTGGGCACGACCACGTGCAATCGGGGCCCTGAGCCTTACCCTTCAGCAGAGTGAGAATGGGCCCATCTGATCTTCTCACATCTCCCAACTTCTCCACCCCAGGAGAGTGTGTCTGCTGCCTGAGGACCCCTGTGGGCTCTGGCGCCCAGTGCAGGTGATACAATAGGCTACTGAAGCACAGTCAGGGCTTGGTGGAGGCATGCAGGGAAACAAGTCTGATGAGAGGACAGATGACCGGGAGGGTCAGCCTAGCACTTCATGCTCTGATGGGCCACAGAAGGTCAAGTCCAGGGCTGGAGCCCAGAGACGGGGGGATGCACGAGCCTGGTTTTCTTTGTAACTCACGATGTGACATGGGGTGCAGCAGAGTGTTCTGGGCCTCGGTTTCCCCATTCCTAAAATTCAGGGTTTAATTGGATTGTCCTTTCCATGCCTACCAGCTCTATCATGCTCAGATTTACAGCTTCAAGGCGGTATCTCAGCTTTGCCAATGAAATGCATGTGCGCAGACAGATTCCTGTTGAAGGGTGAGAGGGGGAAGTGAGACTGTTTACTGGACCGTCACTGTGGTCCTAGACTCCAGGAGGTGCCGCCCAGCCCTTCCCTTCAGTGGAGAATTTGTGAGTTCAGCTGCTGGGCGTTCTGCCGGCAGCAGGGGTCTGCCATGGTGTCCTTGCGGGCTTCCCAGAGTGGCTGGCCCTGCCTGGCCTGTCACATCACAGACCAGGACCACCCACCTAGTCCCAGCGCCGGCGGTTCCTTCTTGTCCTTCACACGGGGGTCTGACTCCTGGGTGTCAGCCATCCAGCGCTCTGTTCCTCACCCGCTACTTCATCTGGCAGATACTCAGGGGGTGCCCTGTGATGAGTGTGTGGAAGCTCTGGGGACTTCAGGCATGTGCGACATTTCCTCTGTGGGAGTTAGGCCCACCAAGCCACTGGGTCCCGGGGGGCCAGGCCTGTGTCTCAGCATCAGTGGGTGGCATTCATAGCCCAGAGGAGGGGGGGACCACTGGGCCCAGGGCCTCCACAAACACGCCCAGGCTGAGTGAATCACTCGGCCCATCACACGTCCTGGGTTAGGGATGAGCTCCCCCTCTGGGCAGTGGCCACTGTCCACCTCTTCATTCCTGGGCTCTCCCAGCTATTTGGGAATTGAATCACAACTGAGCACACCACACCCTGTGGGCCCTGGCCCTCCACTCTGCCCTCTCCGGCCGGTCAGTTCCCCCAGCCCACTCACCACAGAGCCTGAGGCCCGAATCTTCCCTGTTGTCCCCACTACACGGCCCCTGTGTATCCACAGCCGGCCCTGACTGCCTTGTGCCTGCACTGGCAGGGACACCAAATACCCCAGAGGGGCACTTTACAAAGAGAAAAACACAGGATTTATGGAAAGTATAACTAGGGAGCCAGTGTTATAGAGGTAATGATGGCCAACCTCACTTACAAACAAAGACATCCTAATTCAAACAATGAGGTTTTGCTTGTGAAAATATCCATGGTTAAAGAAGAAAAACATGATTACTGGTGGACTTGGTAATATTCTCCCTGCCTCTTTATTGTAATGACTATTTTGGAAAGCAGTTTGGCAACATACTTCCAAAGCCACAGAAATATTTATATTCTTTGACCCAATAATTCACTTCTGGGAACGGAGCCTAAGGAATATAATTTTATGCCTGAGAAACAAAAGCAACCTCTACATATATATGTGTTCCCTGAAGCACTATTCTTAGTGGGGGAAACTAGAGAGAGCCTTAAACCATCAATAACAGGGAAATGGGTTTATAAATTATGGTATACACACTCTGCGAACTGGCAACTCGTTTAATGAGTTAAGGAAACGCTAACACGACATGGAAAAGTACTTACATGGCAGAGTGAGCAGGAACAAATGGGGGCAGGCTCAGCAAAATCGAGAGGTTCGTCCATGTGCAGTGTGGCATCCCTTGTGCCCCAGCCCGGGCACGCTTTCAATCTGGCTCTGAGGTCTAGAACCTGTCCTCCGCACTCGGAGAAGTTTCTAGGAGTCAATGTTGGACCCTCAACCCCCAGGATCCTCTCGATGCTCCTTCATGCCAGTGTCTGCTCAGCAGGCCCCGGACCCCACTCTCCCAAACACAGCCCTGAGCTGCCCCAGCTGTCCCTCCTCACTGGTGATGCCAAAGGCAACAGGACAGCTCTGCTGAGCAGGCAGCCCAGTCTCGGCCCACGGAGTCACAGCGCATCCCAGGTGGGCACCCACAGGTCAGGCCGCCCACGAGCGCCGACTTGCGGGGAGCTCCCTGGACCCACGCCTGCCCACCTGCTTCCCCTACAGGAAGCAGGGCCTGCCCAGGCCCGCTTGTTGGCTCCAGGAGACGATGCTCATACTCACCCCCAGGTTCAAGCCCTCCTGCCGCTTTCCCGGGCAGTTCTGCTGACACGCCTGCCTGTTTAAACAGCCAGGTGCGGCACAGGGCCGGGAGATGAAGACCGTGTGCTCATACTCGACACTGAACAGCGTCCTCTACTCAGGGCCCCACAGCGCAGGCACCACCGTCCCCGTCACTTAACGTGGGACGAGGGATCTCAGAATAAACGAGTAATCCAGTGCAAGATGCTTCACTCAGCCATTTGTAGGAGAGCTCCGTCCAGCAGAGCTCTCCCAGCAGCCGCAGATGAGAATAAATCTACTAAAACACGATCTGCCTGGGGAGAAAAGGCTGACCGATCTTTCAGAGAAGGGCCTCAAGCACCTCTTTCCCTGGGCTTTTATTGGGTTTGGCTTGCATAGGGACACATCAAAGAAAGGAGGTATGGTTTAGGATAACACTGCTGGGATCACGGGGTCCTTCTGAGTCAGGGTCTGGTAGACAGGGTGATGCCAATCAGCTGTAAAACCTTGGGAAACAAACTCATTTTGTGTTTGCCTGCAATTTAAATGTTAAGGTTCCATTCTTAGCAAAGCAGGTTTCACAGGATTTAATGCGTTCTTTCTCAGGTCTCATCGCTCACAGAAACCACCATCCCCACACAGGGCTGCACCCCCCTTTGGCACATTGTTTCAGGCCTAAATCAGGTGGGGGAAGCAAGGCAGCCAAGAAGAGTAGGAGACTTTTTACAGATAGATTTGAGGACTCAGGCTATGACTAAGCTAAGGGATGTGGGTCTTTTGTCCTTCCTCCATAATCCTTCCCAGATGGTCCCTTTGAGACCATGCCTGTCTTAGGTTGTCCCTTCCCTGAGGAATCTTACCCGTCATTGACTATCCAGCCATCCTCCAGGGGCCAAGCAGGTGAAGTAAAGGGGGCAGAGGCTGCACCCCTGCCAGGAGGATAAGTTTTGTCTCCTTAGAGGCTTATGGCCCCAAGGTCCCCTAGCTGTGGGCTCTTCTCACCTGTCGGTGATGTTACAGCTCCTGAAAACAGGCAGATGGTTCCCAACAGCCTTTCACTTAGCCAGCCATTCAGTGAACACAGTGTGTGCTAAGCTCTGTTGTGTAGTGTCACCTGGAGCATTTGAGCTCAAAAACATTGGACGTTGGAATCAGATCCACCTGTGTTTCAAGTCCAGATTCAGCCCATCTCTCCTCAGCTGGGATGCCTCGTGGAAATGCTTTCCTTCCCAGGCCTTAGTTGTCACACCTGTTGGTCGCTGGGGCTACTGATACCTGTCTTCTCGATCACTGGGTTTGGAGGGACCAGTCAACTCAGAACAGGCCCACAGGAGGGGCACCGTGAGCTCCAGGAATGGAGGAGGGTGAAGGACAAAGTTCTCCCCGAGTTGCTGCAGGGAGAGGAAGCTGAGAGAGGAGGGAAAACATTCCGGAGAACAGTACATGGCATGGTGTGGTGAGGTCGTGTGGAAGGGAAAATGGTGTGGAGGGTATTTCCCGACACTGAGTGAAGACTTCCGTGGAGCTGTGGAAAACAGACCCCAGGCCCCCTGCCCCACTGGGAGAGTCTGATTCAGCATCATCTTGCACAAACCAGGGCATCAGGAGTTGAATAAGCACTGGAAATCACCCTTCACAGATGATTCGTTTGTGGACTCCCCTTTGGGAGACCCTGGTGGTGGAGACACGTGGATTGGGAACCACCGTGCTCCGGTTGGGGCTGTGACCTATGTTTGTGCCCTTGCCTGAGTCACCTGCTCTCTCTCTGGGTTTTGCTCAGTCACAAAACGTGACTTACCATCCACTTCCAGTGATCGTGGGTGTGGGCCTCACTGGGGACTGTGACGCATCGTGAAAGCACCTTAGCTCTTCCCTGCAGAGGATGAGTCACAGCTCAGTCTCCCGGTTGGAATCCAGTCTGAACAGACCTCCTTCAGTGGACAGCATGGGGTGGGGCCCTGTTGGGGCCACAGGACCTAGTCCACCACCGCTAACGACAAGGACTGTGGGTGGCTCAGACCGACAAAGACCACGACTGCTCACCTCTCAGGGAAGGTGCTGTTCATCGGACTCCTGCGTAGCTAACTTGGAAAGCACATCACTTCCCTGAATCCAAAGGGACATTGGCAGGTGGTATGTGTCACTCGACCTCCCAGATCTCAGGGTCCCACCCGAGACGGGGGAGTTGGTGCTGCTCTCCAACTGCGCCTGTGAAGGTGTCTGGACACTGACATGGCAATGACACGGGCAGCGTTGCTCAGAGGATGACACCTGAGCTCCTACTTCCTCTTCTATAAAACAAACAGCATTTCCAGCTGGTCTTACTTGCTAGGTCATGAAGACAACTGTTCCAGGCACCCTCCGGTTCTCAGATCCTGTCTAAGTGTCCTCCCCCTCTTCCCCTCCCTGTGGAGGCTCACATCAAGAAAGAAACTTACACCCACCCCACTCTCCCTACTCTCCCCACTCTCCCCACCCTCCCCACCTCAGGGTCCAGGGACTCTCTGTACACACAGCTACCTCGGCAGGGGTGGAGGGGGTGGGGGGGGCAGCACCTGGGAAAAACAGCCAGGCATGAAGTCTCCTCCCCTCTTTCACCTCGGTGTCAGCTTTCGCCATTGTGAGTGCCCAGAGAAACTGCTTACTCGTTAGGATGCAGCATTACCTAGAATTTGTTCCATCTGTCAGGAAGAAGATACCAAGTGAGCCATCTTGGTGGCGGCTTGTCCAGATGACAAAGGTCCTCCCTGGGGAACTGCTGGGCAGAGAAGCACTAAAACACATGCCTGACAGCAGGACAGATCTGGGGTTGGGCCCTGGGCCTGCCATTTGAGGGGAGGGAACTCACGGGAGGTTACATAGTTACTCACTCCCAGAGCGCTGGTCTGCAGAATGGGATCTCGACCTTGAGTTGCTACAGGGACTGAAATCCTGAAGAACGTACGTACCACCTGCCCGTAAGTGCTTGGAAGCACAGTGTTAGGTGTAAAGTGCATGAAGATGAAGGAAAGAATGAGACGGACAGCGAGCCAAGGAGTGGGGTGCCCCTCACACAGCCCGCCGCCGTGTGTCTTCCCAGATCATTCTCCTAGCTGGGACTGTGCGGCTCTGAGTGCATTCGGACCCCCGGGGAGCTAGTGAGAGGGCGGATCTGACGTGACAGGTCTGGGGTGGATCCCGGGACGACTCCACCGTTCTAACAAGCTCCCCGGTGACACCAAGGCTCCCAGTCTCCCGACCGCTCCTCGAGTTTTTTGACTTCAGAGATGTTACATTTTTTATGGATTGAAGGCAGGACCCCCCCACACACACACATACCCAGAAAAGGATGAGACTTCCCTTACAGCAGCGGCCTGGGCCTGAACCTGCTACGGACCCAAGGCTGCATGCACTCTGAGCAGTGACATTTTAACAAGGCACCCACGTGATTTGTGTGCACGTTAAGGTTTTGGATGCTCAGCACCGCATCTGGGGAGGCGGTGGCAGTACGAAGGGATCTCTGGCTCACACCAGCCACCTTGAGATGGTGACTGTTGTAACTGTCAGTTTGCAGAGGAGGAACGCAAGGCGTAGGGAGGGCGGGCTGCCTCTGAACAGGCCACCCGTGTTCAGAGCTCGCTCAGCACCATGGACAGAGCCTGTGGCCCCTTCAACACCCAGCCCCTTGCCCACAACCTACAAGGCTAGTTGAGGGCACGTGGGCAGCTAAATTTATTCCCCCCTACACCCTTTAATTATTATAAAAATAGAAGGCCCTCAACCACAGTTCCCCGATGCGATAACCATGAATAATGCGTGCTAGCACACAGGCTAAGAATAGGAGACAGGGCGGATGAAGACAGCCGTGATCAGGGTGAGCTGCATGTGGGGGACTTCTAGGATGCGCCTCAGAGGCAGGTGCCAAACACTTCCGATGGGCTGCAAACTCCCTGGACCCACAGCGGCAGCAGCAACACCTCCACTGAAGCTCTGGGGGTGGCGCCCTGCCACCTGCGTTAACAAGTCCCCTGGAGGGTTCTGCTGTTTTATCTGAGTGGCACAGCTTTATTTTATTTCAAGATAACTTTAAATGTCAGTAATTCTGCCAACCCTTAACGATGTCTCGGGGTTTAAGAGTACAGGCATGTAGCGTCAGACAGACAGCACTGCCCACGTCACCTGCTAACTGTGTGACCTTGGACAGACTGTGTCTTAAATCAACAATTGTCGGGAGCTTTCGAAAAGGGGTCTGATACTCCTCACAGGGTAGAATGACACAGTGACTGCTCAGTGAAAGGCAGGCATGCCTTTTAAGCAAGAAATCACTCTTCTACACCCATAAAATCAAAATGCAGGCCCGCCAATTTCCCAGTCCACAAACCTCTGTCCTGCTCCTGCTGACGTGTCGGCTGTGGTCCATGGGAGAGACCACGCATCGGTCATCCGTCCCACGCCTCGTACTTCACCTGCACCATCTCCCCGGGGAAATGTGAGTCTTCTGTGGTGTGCAGAGCCCACACCTAGTCACTGCTGAGGGACGGAGGACTCCCGAGCCCCTCCCTCCTCTTCACAGCCCGCCCGTGTAGTGACAGATCTACTTGCCCTCCACTCTCCCCCTTTGGCTCCCAGACGTCTTTGAATCTTGACTCCAAACAGAGCCTCCTCGCTTTGTAAAGACATCAGAGAAAGAGCCGGGTTCTGTTTCAAAGCCCCTTCTCTCCTGGGCGGCTCACACTGGAAGAGGAAGCTCATGCCACCTTGAGATCGGAGACCCCAGCCTCGCGGGGGGCGCCTGGCCGAGCAGGACCGAAGGAAGGCCGAGGTCTCGCCGTGGCTGTTCTGCAGAAAAGCCACGAGGCCCGGGATCAGACTGGGGCCCAGCCAAGGTCTCCCCTCTAATTAGTAGCTGAGTTCAGGGGGCACATCACCCCCTGCTACCGCCACTGCTCGGAGCCACCTGGCAAAAGGATGGCCTCTTAAAGCACAGCCTTTTCCTGCTAAGAGCTTCCCAAGAACTCCCTACTATGTACAAATATAGCCGAAGTCCCTTTGCTTTCCACATGCTTCATGCACTGCCCCCACCCCCCCGTCCCCCCGTCCCCGTCTCCCGTGGCTCCGTCTGTGGCTCTCAGATGTGAGGGGTGCTCTGCCCGCCCTCTGCAGGGACATCGGGAAGTGCCCGGGGAGACTTCCCAGTTTTCCAACATGGGTAGAATGCCAGGACGCCGCCCAGCCTCCTCCAACGTGCAGGCAGCCCGCACCGCAGAGATTTGTCCAGCCCAAAAATACAAAATGCCAGCAGTATTAAAATTGAGAAACTGAGCTAAATTCTACTGAGCTCAAGTGTCTCTTCCAAGCAGCTTTCTGGAAGTTTCTTTCCCAAGGGAACGCAGGTGCCCTAGATTGGAGCCCCACGCCTCGAGGTCCTGAGGCAGCTGTTCCCTGGACTCAGTCTGTCTCCTGCTCTCAGTGAAAGGTCCTTCCAGGAAAGAGGCAGGATCAGTTCCTTTTTACTTTAAGACAAAAAAAACCCTGAGATGCAGTGTTGAGTTCTTCATACCAACTAATGAGTACAACTCACCTTACTGGATCTATGCCCCCTCAGACACAGCTGTGGCTTGTGGCAGGCCCCCGTAAATAGTTGTCCAGCCAGTGGCCCATCTGAAGACTATAACTCACTTTTCCCCACCCCCTCCCACAAACACTTAGTGTGAAAAATAAAATTTTACAGGGTGTCCAGTGCCACGCCCAAAGCAGGACTCTCAGCAGGGCTCAGCCAGGAGGGCGGCAGTGCCTCTCAGTCACTGTCTCCTGTTTGTGCCCGTGTCCGAGCTGGGGTCCCTTGACCTCTGAAAAGCTGCCCGCCTCACAGTCCACGGCAGAGTGGGAAAGACCCTCCTTTGCTTCTGATGACTGGAAGACCTTGGAACAACCTCAAGCTGGACAGAGACATTCTAGGGGTCTTGGGTCGGGATTTAGAAGAGACGGGCCCAGAGCCAGGCCTGGCTGAGGGTCTGGTGGCAGCAGGGCACAGCCCCGACTGATAGATGCGAGCCAGCCCTGTGGGTGGCCTTCTGAGTCGGAGTGCTGGGCTTTCGTCCCCCACCATCTCAGCGGCCTCTCCCCTGCGTGGGGGATCATGGCATGGGGCCTTGACCCCCTGCTGTATGACACTCACTCGCCATCCAGAACAGCCATCACAGGAGGGTAGCACCCCTGGGACACGGGACAGCTGTGACCATCATTTCAGCTCAGACTCCTCTCTCTTCATGCTCTTCCCCTATCAGTTTTACGGCCCCAGTGAAAATGAAATAAAACCATAAAAGACAATGAACTTGTGGTTATTCAATCCAGAATTCTGTCTGCTGCTGAGTCAACTCACTCAATAAAATTCAGCTGAATTTCTTTTATTTGCCTGCTGAACTTTTTCCAGGGTCACAAGCGTGAAATTGGGGCATAAAATCCGTGTGAGGTTTTATTTATTGCCGTCCGAGTGTCTGTGAAGATGCGGAGGAAACGGCCTCCTGGTCATGCCTTCTCCACCAAACCCGAGCTTATCGTTGACAGAAACTCATCTCGGGGGCCGTGTAGCCTGATCATCTTGGTCTCCCCGGTTGGTCTCCAGGACCCCATGGGATGAAATCCAGGGTCACTCGGGCCCTTAAACCCCCATCACACGTGACTCTGCTCCGAGGAAGTCGGGACTGCTCAGAATTGGACGCTGCCCACCCCCACGCCTCCTCCAGTCTCTGGTGCGAGGCTCTCCTCCTCTCGCCACACCCTAACAAGACGACAGCGATGAGGACTATGACGACCACGAGACACAAAGACACTCGAACTCGACGCACTGGTCAAACCTCTTTCCAAGCTTCACCTGATGTAACCCTCACAAGAACCCGGTAAGACCTGTCCCATCAGCACAACTCCCTTTACCATCGAGGACCCTGCCTCCCCAAGGATTTTTGCCAAAGGCTACACAGCAAGACAAGTGCAGATTCAGATCCAGGTGTGTTGGCACCCAAATCGGAGCCCCCGCCGCCTGCGTGTCTGTCCCCAGTGACTTCCCACACTCGGCCCGGACGCCACCAGCTCCGAGGCGTGGGCACAGGACACCCAGCCCTCTAGAAACACGTCAATGTTGGGCACAGGACACCCAACATTGCTTGCCTTCTAGAAACACGTCATGCTTTGTCCTCACTCTCACAACTGAGAGCAAACCCAACTACTTGTTTTGTATCAGGATTACGGTTTGTTACCTAGAACCAGTATGCACCTTCATGTCAAAGTCTAGTCTTCCTCCTCTGTCTCGACACCTTCCCCTCCCAGGTCACGTACTCCTAACCCTCCAGCGTGTTCCCGGTATGCACAGGCTCTTCGGGTGGGAACAGGTGCGGCCTCGTCAGCTGCTCTTATGTCTGTGTCATGATTGTACACACATTGCCACCTTCTACTGCCTTCCTCATTTAATTTCATATGGCTGCATAATAGTCCCTCTGACTGATATAATCCTATTAACTGTTGGACTATTTCCTTTTCCGTGTGGTCCTCCCAAAGGCCTGCTAGCAGCAATATTCTCTGCATAGGATATTAATTTTTTAAAATGTTTATGTAAATTATTTGCTTAGAATAATTCCTTGGGAGTATCGTACTGGGTCAAGGGCTGCGACGTGCTTGATTCCATTTCTAATTGTTCTCTTGGCAGTGAAGTAGACTTCCAGGGATCCTAGTTAACCCTGAAGGTACTTTGCTCTGTTTCCAAGGCCACTGCCCTCCCTGTTGTACCCTGTGGACTGGGGATGGTCATCGGAACCATCAACCCCTTCCCTGTCTGGGACAATAGTGAGAACACAGCCTAGCTAGCTTAGAGGGACACTAAGATGAGCTCTCAGGAACCATCTTAAAAACAAAGCTCCCGCCCTGGCTGGTGTGGCTCAGTGGACTGAGCACAGGCTGTGAACCAAAGGGTCACTGGTTCGATTCCCAGGCAGAGCACATGCCTGGGTTGTGGGCTGGGTCCTCAGTGGGGGTCATGTGGGAGGCAACCACACATTGTTTCTCTCCCTCTTTCTCCCTCCCTTCCCCTCTCTCTAAAAATAAATAAATAAAACCTTAAAAAATGAACTCCTTTCTTGCCTAGCTCCTTCTCTCCAGCAGGTTTGTGAGCTTCCCGGGGGGGTGGAGGTGCGGGGGGTGGGACACAGGTTCCAGGGATCTGTGGACCCGCCACTCTTCATGCCTGGTGAGCTTCTCTTGGAAGAATAAACACCCCCTTTTTCTGAACTTCAGCAGTGACGTCTAGCAGAGACAGAAAAGCACTGAGACCGAGGTAATGTCACCATGTGAACCGACTGGGCGTCAGGAAATGTTCCGGGTGCTTCCGCCTCTCAACACAACAGGGAGGAGACTGAGGCTCAGAGAGCCCCGGCAAACAAGGGCGGCTCACCCAGTAAGTTTGGGGGTACAGCCGAGACCCACTGCAGGAGCCATGTCTGAACGTGATGGGAGGGCCCACCCGCCTGCCTTCCCTCCCTCCCTCCCTCCCAGAGCTCCAGGTTCCCAGGGGCAGCCGGGAGGAGCGTCCCTCCAACACTTCAGCAAGAACACCTGAGCAGAGGAAATGCGGAGGGGACTAGCCACTAGAGGGCGCTGCGGGCCCAGGAAGAGGGGAAGGTGCCGTTTCCTCCCCCAAGTCTGGCTCCGTCTCCAGGCAGAGGGTTTCTCCCGGTCACTGCAATCGAGCTCAGTGGAAACAGCACAGTTTAGCAAACAAAACCAGCCCACATCTTTTTCTGGATTGCTTATCCCCGTGGAATCCACCCGCCCCATCCGTCTAAACCAGAATGACTCAGCTGCCCCCAGAAGGCAGCCTTATACCAACACCCACCGTGGGCTGCTTTTATTACATTTCCGAATATCAAAGACTAAGTATCTGGATTAAACACCCCGGCGCCCAGCCCACCCCAGCCCGCCCCTGCCCGGTCCCCTGCCCCTGCTCCTGGGACGACGCTTCACTATTGTCATTGTCCTCATCCTATGGAAAATCATAAAGACAGGAGAGCGGTACACCTTTCCAGCAAACACCTTTCCTCCCAGCCAGCATGCAGAGCCGTGGCAGAGACGAGGAAACAGACCCCAAAGAGTGAAGCCGTGAATGAGCCAAAGCCAGCACTGGAAGTCAAGTCCTTTGGTGCCAGAGCCAGTGGCGCCAAAGGGAGTCTGCTCACCCCGAGCTCCCACTCCGGACTCGTGGGCGTTGGGACCGCCATTCATTTCTGCAGCATCAACACAGTGCCTCGCTCTGCTGAGGTCCGAGTGAGGAACAGAACTGCACGCATCTGCCTCCCAGCGCGCCCCACCGGTCTAGACGCAGCACGCACCCGCCCTGCCATCACCCCAGCCAGGGCACCGAACGCACCCACCGCCTCCCAGAGTCGCCTCGGCTGCTTCTGGGGGACTTTGTGTTGGCGGGACACGTCCTGGGAGGTCTGTCCTCCTCACATACTTCAGAGCACACGACACGTCGTCAAGGTCAGGTACATGGCCGTACAGCGGAGCTCTGGGACTTCCTCATCTTGCCGCCCAGAGACTCACACCCAGAGGGTCTCCCCGTCCCCCTCTTTCCACCGCTTTACCCTCACGGCCGCCTCCTGAGCCTGTGTGTTTCTGTGGCATCGCCGGTCACGGCTCCTCTTCCATCTTGAATTGTCTTCCTTTCTTCGTTGAGCTAACAGTCGGTCAATTTCACTTCCAAAGCACAGCCACTAAATACATTGATCATTTCTAGCCTTTATTTCTCCATTACTTCCTTCCTTCTGCAAACTTTGGGCTTCGTTTATTTTTCGAGTTCCTTGAGGATGTACAGTTAGATGGTTTGAGATCTTCTTTCTCAATGTGGGCAATTATCACTATAAAACTTCCTTAGCCCCACTCTTCCTAAGCACCTGCCATGTGCCCCTTCACCCTGAACCCACGGATAACACCATCTGACCTAAATAAAGTCCAGCAACTCTCAGGCCAGACCTGTTCCCAGCGCTCAGGACCTGAGAAGGCAGAGCAACTCCCAAAGACAGGAGACAAGGGAAAGGAAATGATCAAAATAACAGACAAAAACCTGGATCTTGCTTTGCAGCACTCAGTAAGGAAGGTTTCCTCCCGCCCACTTGAACCAGGGCCAACCAGGTCTGCGCCCTCCCCCTCTTTCTCCTCCCTCCCCCTTCCCCCCCTCCCTCCACAGCCCAGTTCAGGCTGCAGACATTTTCCTTCTGAGCCCTTCCTGACCTTGTTGAGGCAGAACCTTGGACGTGTGGGTGGGTCTACAAAACACACTGAGGGCAGGAGAGGGGCTCGTTTCCCGAGTGAGGGGCAGAGGCAGCCCAGGGAAGTGGGCGTCTGGGAGCAAATGCTGAGGGGACATCAAGGAGGAGCCACAGGAGGTCTGGGCCCAGGAACTACTGTTCGGAACTACTGTTCGGCCATCGCTGAACCTCAGTTTCCTTGCCTGTGAAAGGGGCAACATGAGCCCTGGCTAGTGTGGCTCCATTGGTGGGAGCGCCGTCCCCAGTCTGGGAGCATGCAGGAGACAACCAACCCATGCTCCTCTCTCCCGTTGTTTCTCTCTCTCCCTTTCTCTCTCAAAGCCACGAACAAATGTCCTTGAGTGAGGATTTTTAAAAAACTACAGGAAAAAAATGAGAAGTTTTCCACCTTATTTTAATAATAATCACCATTGCATTTTATAGCCACTGTGTGACAGCTGGCCAGCCCAGAATCTCTAAATCTAATCTCCAAACTCCAGTGGCCTCATCCTTGAAATGAGGGTGACGTTTATGTTCCTGTAGCACTGAATAAGAATTAGGTGTCGAGAGTGAGCATACCTTGCACTCAGCATAGAGTAGGGAACCGAAACACCCGAGTCGTACCTGAAACTGGCAAAAGAAATGTTGCTAACGGAAAGCTCCACTCAGAGATATAACTCATCAGGCACCAGACCCCCTGCTGGTGAATTTCCTCTGCGTGTAGAAACTCATGGGCTGTTCAGCCAAGGAGCACCCCCACCTGCACTGAGTCACCAGCTGCCTCTGGCCTGGGACGCCCCAGCCTTCTCTCCTCCGGGGGGCCAGAGAGTGGGCAGGGGATGATCCATGGTGCTGCAGAGTGATTGGGCTGGAGGCGGAGGGATTGTTCATCTGACAAAACGAGGAGTTTGGACGAGATGATGCATTGAGGCCTTCCCAGGTGGGGAGGTCTGAGGTTTGGCCGGGGCCCAGCAGCAGGAAGTGACTCAGCCCAAATCACAGGACTGCGCTGGGGAAGAGCTGGGATTTAACTACTGCTTAAGGCAGTGCCCAACTGCAGGTGTGCAGGGGAGGCACAGGCGGGGGTTAGAGCCCGTCCGACTGCAGCAGCTGCGGCCAGCCCTGAAACAGTGTCCTTCCGGGGCAGAGGGCCTCGGAGGTGGTGTCACGTGCAAGTGCCTGTGTACAGAATGTGGTGATAAAGTCACATCTGAGGCCACCGGGAGTGTCCCCGAGAAGGAAGAGAAGAAGGAAGGGATGGAGCAGAGACCTCCCCACTGGGCCGTCTGGGCCCCGACCGCTCACGAACTCGCCCAGCACAGGTCTGGCGGGGCAGGCAGGAGGCAAATGGGTCTGGAGGCTGATGTCCCCTGAGGCCAAGACATGCAATCCATGCTCAGCGCCCTTGGCCCAGTCACAAAATCCCACCTTGGGGGTCTGTGCCTGGGAGAGCCCAGGGAGAGACCTCCAACGTGATGAAAACAGCTCCCTCCCTTGAGCACCAGCAATGCACTGGGTGCTTTGCAGGTTATCTCACAAAATCTGTGGGAGGGGGATGCTTGTGCACCACAAGCCCGGGAAGTGGAACCCCCAGGGAAACTGCTTTCTCAGACCTGAGGCCCAGGAGGCCAGCAATCAGCGGTCTCGCTTTAAACAAGGTCTGCCTAGCTTAAGTTTTTTCTAGGATACTCTATCTCAAACTTTTTTACCACCCCTACGTCATGTTTTCAAAAATAATGTGTCAACATCCGTATTATAAAGTATCAGCAGCTCACTGTACTTCCGGTGAGCGAAACCTAAGGTATGTTCACCATAGAGCAAGCAGGAAATTCAAACGAATACAAGGACCGTCACTTTGAAATAAGTTTTCTCCAGGCTCTCCCCTACACCTGTGCACGCCACCCTGCACACACCCCGCATGTGGGCACACCTGCACACAGACGTTTGCACAAGCACACACTTAACGATCCACGCTTTTCTGGTCTGCTCTGTAAAAGGACTATAGGGTCTGCATTTCACATACCACTGCTCATTTCTCCACGTGCAAACAGAATCGTCACACACTCGTTCACTAGTTACATCCCAGCAGACGGAAGCCGCTCTCCCACCGCAAGGCTTCCCGAGTGTTTCTAGCCACCAGGGGAGACGTGTGTGCGTGTAAATACCTGTGTGCTTGTCTCTGGTTATCCTCTTCGCCGTGGGATTTGACTGCTGTGGCTTTATTCAAATGTGTAAGGTGTTCTGTGGCTTCCAGTGGGCCGGCCTGCCCAGAGGGAGAGCGAGGGACGGCCGCACCAACACAGGCCTGCTGGTGGGACGGGGCTACCTCCCACTAGAATTCAATCAGGTGGCATTTGGCTCACATCCCCACTCCTGAGTGATTAGCTAATGTGAGCGCCCTCTGAGCAAAAACGCACACCCCCACAGGCTGTGGAAATTATTTTTGTGAACCTGCAGGTCCCCCGGCTCTGGAGAATTAATCAAGGTGAAGGCCTCTGCGAGGCTGCCTGCCTGCCTACCTGCCTGCCTGTGAACTTGGCTCCACTAAGAAAGCCACACAATCACCAGGCGATTGCTTTCCAGCTGGAACCATTGTCCGCAGGAAAGCCAACGCCGACCAGTCGGCATGGCCAGTGGGAAGTGGCATCCTCACAGGCCTCTGCCTTCTGCAAATGCCACAAAGCCGGCTGTGCTGCCCCTCTCAGAAGGAGGTACAGATGTCTCAAGATTTACACGACTGAGGAATGGTCTGCTGAGTCAAAGGAAGCTGCAGTGTGAAGCTCGGGGGAACCTTAAAGGATCTCCCCCAAATTTCCACTTCTGTCTTCCCACCGAGTCCTGCTGTACCCCCTGAAAACACGTAGCTCCCACGTTCACCTCCTGACTGCCCCCAAAACTCCTCCAGGCTGCCCCAACTCGGGCCCACTGGAGCTTCAACATCAGAACCAGCCGTGAAAGAACTTGGCTTAGAAATCCCCGTTTTAGTCAAACTCCTCTGATAGCTTCCCAGTGTGGGGGAGAAGGAGCCCCAACTCTGCTGTCATTCAAGTCCTTCCATGTTTTATTTCCCGCTGCCTAGAGTGTCTTCCCCTCCCACGGTTCTGAGCTGCTCATTTCCTGACTGGGTTCTCACCGCTTCTCATCTTGTTGGTTTTCTCCCCCTCCCCCCTCCCCCCTCCCTCGTAGCCCCACTTCCGCAGCTGCTGCAGGACCTAAGCTCCCTCTCTGGAGCTCACCAGGAGCCCCACCTCCTGCTTGGAAGTGTCCCCCAGGAGCCAGGCTTGCTCCAGGAGCCAAGGAAAGAGTCGCATGAACCACCGAATGCTCCGTTGGAAAGTGTGGGAGCTCCAGACAGCGTTCAGGTCTTGGAAAGCAAGATCACTGAGAGAGAGATGCAGAAAAAAAGCCCACCCTACCTGCTTTTCCCTCCATGTGCCTGCTGATTCTCACTGCCGGTGAGCGTGGGAGAATGCCACGGAAAGTCACTGGCAGAGAAGCAGGCAGGACGGAAGTCTCACGGGGCTGGAGAGATGAGGAAGATAAGGGGGCCATAGGCGCAGGTAGGACTCGGGCTGGATCCCAGAGCCCATGCAGAGCTGGACACGGAGCAGCGGGCCCAGCACGCAGCCCACAAGGCACAGCCAAAAGCCCCCGGGGGTGGGGGGGGACACTAAGGTGCCTGAGAGGACAGAAGTTGAAGTCTACAGCCCACAAAGGAGGATGGGTCCGAGCCACGTCGCCAGGTTGTCAGTAGAAAGGTGTGCGCTAGGGTGAACCTAAGGTCTAACCAGCCTCAGACGCCTGGAGGGAAATCTCAGGCCCCGACCAGGTTAGGGTTCACTGCCCCCACACTACCCACCACCTAGCTGAGGGGGACACCCTCAGAAGTTCCACAACACCCCACACACCACATCAGACGGGCATATGGAAACATCACCAGCTATGCTAAGAAACATCAAAAGGAAAAAGAAATAGACGGGAACCGACTCTGGTGACTCGGTATTTCGGAACCCTTAGATGGCGTCCTTAGAGGAGGCACTGTTACTCTGTGAGAATGCACAGGACGAACAGATGGCCAACCTGAAATGTGGCTCCACCTCCTCGCTTATTCACATACATGCGAGCATAAACCTTCATTTTCAAGAAGGCAGCCTTGAAGAAGAAGAAGAAGGCAGCCTGCCTTTTGTAAGGACACACATGGACCCAAAGCCCATTCTGAAACAAGAAATGAGCCAACACGGAAGGAAGGATGGCAGCAGAGCCCCTCATAGGAGGGACCTAGAATAGCCACAGAAGCAGAGGACACATGGGGCGTGGCCAGCGGCAGGGCAGTGTGGCGCTGGGGGTCATCCAGGGCAGCGGTGCAGGGGTATGACGTCCAGTCATTCTGGAGACTGGTGCCAACGCCACCTGCAGCTAAGCACACTGCCCCGTGCACTTCAGCATGAAGGGCAGGGAGTGTCTGAAGTGTGCTCACACACACACACAGGCAAGTGTCACTAGGGTACTCTGGAGCTGATGGGTGTCTGTGTCCTCGATTGTCATGACAGTATCCTGGGCGTTAGCCCCTGACCAGACCCACCCGGTTGTACACACCAAGGGTGTGCGGTCTGGCATATGTGGATCACCTCTCAACCAGGCTGCAAAAGAAACGGAACAGAATAGACACACGCAAAAGCACATTCACCGTGAAAAGTCAACGTCATGGTGGGAAGACAGGTAACCTCCCTTCCTCTGCAGGAGACAAGGAGGGGGAGACTCGGCCACCGAGCTTCCTGACCAAGTCCGGGCAGCGGTGGAAGCCCTGGGTCAGGGTCAAGGCCGAGCCACACTGGCAGCAGGGCGTCTCACGTTCACGTCCCACAGAGGAGGAGTAGCCTTGGAGCACCATGACTGTCCCTGGCTTTCCTTTCTGCCACCACGATCCTTTTATTTCTCGTTTAATTCATTTGAATTTTCCTCTGATTGCTCAGCAGCATTTAAGGTCATTGCTTTGTATTAAGCAGGAGAGCGGGAGAAACAACGGGGCTCGCTCAGCTCTGCACACGGCAGAAGAAAGGATCATCTTTAAACGTGATAATAGAGGCGGTAATGTGCCTCGGAAGAGCGGAGCAATTGAAGCGGCCGGCCCTGGGCCAGGCTGGCAGGGAGTGGGAACGCAGGCAGTGCCTCCCGTGAGCTGGGCAGCGGCACTCCTTGCATAACCTCCCAGAGCCTTCAGAACTGCTCAGAGATGGGGCTGAGAAAGCTGCGGGGGGGCGGGGGGGCGGGGGGGGGCCGTCGCTGTCGGGAGAGTGCACTGAAACTGCACACAGAAAGCTCTGGACAGTCTTCGACAAGTCTGAGCCACGTCACTGTCACTACTGTTGCACCTGACTGTCGTTGCAATGCCCCCCCTTTAACCTGAGTGTACCATGACACTTGCCAAGCCAGCCCTGACCGCTCAGGCTAGCGGTGGGCAGGCTGCCCCTCTTGAGATCGGAGTCCCTTTGGCTTCGGCCCCTGAGAGCTGCTTCCCCACGCAACCCCGCCCCCCCAGGTGTTTTGTGTTTTAGAGGGCGCTCGACAGACCATTCAGACAGATTATTCAGACGGTGAAGTGTGCATGCTGTGTCGTGAGCAGTTCCAAGAGATTTGACCTTGGACTTGTTGGGGTTGTCTCCACGCACAGAGCTCCGGGTCCCTGATGTGTAAAAAGCAACAGGCAGGGAGACACTGGGGTCAGCACTGGGGTGAAGGGTGGCACCACGACCACCAGTTCCGCCCCGTGTTAACGTGGGTGAGTTCCCAGGCTTCTCGGAGCCTCAGTTCCCCCGTCTGTGAAATGGGAGTAACAGGGACAGGAAGCTCACAGGGTTGTTGTGACACTTAAATCATTTGATACACAAGAGTCCCTTTATCTAATACCTAAGACTTCTTTCATAGCCAATAAGCCCATTCACTGAAGGGTTATTTTATTAATATCAGTAACATTCTGATTTTTGCATAAAGTGTGATGCTGAGACATCACGTTTTCATGTTCTTATTTGCTAGACGTTTCTGAGTGCCCATCATGGAGATACCGTGTGCAGCAAGGCCAAGTCCCAGCTTCTGTGGGATTTCTAGGATTTATTTGGGGGGGGGGTACCAGAAATAAGTATGGTAATAAGGACATGTGTAGCCTTTCGGGCAGGGGAGGGAGCTACAGTGTACTCAGAGCATACAGGGGCTCTGAGCCAGGTGAGGGCTTTGAGACGGACCCAGGAGAGGATGCTCAGGGCAGACGTCCCTGGGGAGGAGTTGGGGGCCGCAGCCTGACCCTCAGAGGATCTGGTCCAGGATGGTGAGACTGGGGCTCCAGGCAGAGGGGTCCTGGAGCAGCTGGTCGGATGGTGGACCGGTGTCTGCAGGCCGCCCCACCCCCCGTCTCCCATCGACCAGTTCCCTGAAAACGACTGAAGTGCATCCTTTCAAAAAGTCTTTCTTCCGGAGTGTCCCATCTCAAATGGAACTTGTTAAATAATTGGGGAACTTCAAAGACCCACAACAAAACAGAGCCTGAGTTTATTTCCCTCCCGAGGGGGCTGTGGGCATGAGGACCTCCCTTCACAACACAATAAAACAGCCAAAGACCCGGCCTTACGCTAAATTTCCCTTCAACACGTTCCTGTGCAGGGGAAGAAAAGGTAAGAAAGGCAGCATCTCCAGCATGTCTTACCACAATTTTAAAAAAACTCTGCTTCTTGGGAACTGCATAAAAAGAAAAACTCTGAGCAACAAGCAATTAACTAGATGGCAGCAAAGGGCACGCAGAGAAAAGATGAATTACCTGAAATAAACAAGGGCCTCGAAGGGGAATGAAAAACGTTCCTGAGGTGCAGCAGCCACAGGGCAAGGCGCCGCGAGAGAGGGAAGCGATCTTTTAACAGGAAAAAACAGTGCCTCGTCCAGTCGGTCCAGTCGGCCGCTTGCCGCCTCCAGAGACGCTCTGGGGGTCCAGGCCGCTTAGTGAAGGGCAGGGTCTACCCCTGTCAGCGCCTGCCGGGGGCTCCTCTATGCTTCCTTGGGGTGGTCTGTGCCAGGAAACCTGCGTTTTCCGGCTCTACCTACCCGGCCCCACCCATGTCCCTCCCTCTCACAACTTGGGAGCCCTGAAGGCCTGGGTCAGGCACAATGTGTTCATTCATCCCTAAG
Organism: Tonatia bakeri; assembly: GCA_004024845.1. Classification (NCBI taxonomy): domain Eukaryota; kingdom Metazoa; phylum Chordata; class Mammalia; order Chiroptera; family Phyllostomidae; genus Tonatia; species Tonatia bakeri. Next base: position 77,563 of record PVIA01003830.1, read on the forward strand.
GGGCCTGGACGTGTTTGGTCACCTAACGACCCTATTTCCAAATAAGGTCACATTCTGAGATACTGGGGGTTCGGACAGCAACCTATCTTCTCTGGTGAGGAGAAAGTCACAATTCAACCATTTGCAGTCGGGACCCAGCAAAGTCCGTCAAGAACAAGGGCACACGTCCATGGGCTCCAAGGACACGTCAAGAGTGTGGGCAGGGACACAGAGGAAGCCCTGATCCTGCCTGGGTAAAGCAGGAGACACTCCCTGGAGGAGGTGACATTGGTGGTTTGTTTTTAAGGAAGAATAGCATTGGCTACAAGAGAAAGAAGACAGTATTTCAAGAGACGTTATGGGCAATTTCCACTAACGTGAAAGTTATTGATGTGATGGAAGTGACCGGCAAAGTTCAGGTTATGAAATTCCTGTGCCCCGTGGGGAGTGCTGTTTACAGTTCTGACATGGGCGAATGAAACCGTCACTGTAACTCATGAGCAAGATAAGAACCGAGCTGAGAGCCTTGGAAGGGGCAGAGAGGGCCCGGGTGCTTCGGCACTCAGCGTTATTCTTGGGGTGGATGGAATTCTTGTTTGTGGCCACTGTCTTCTCAAGACAAAGCTACATCCACGGAGATTTCTCCTCAGATGACATGTTTTCATAGCAGATCATGCTCTGGTTTGAGAGCCAACAACCCATGTTGCAGACCACCAACTTATTGTAGGCCCACCAATAAAACGTCAGCCCACCAGAACTCTGGTCCTCGTGTTTACACGGCACACACGTTTCTGCAGGGCATGGAGACCAGTGGGCAGGTCAAAAAATCGCCAGGCTCGCTGAGTTACTGTGGCCGGAGCCTGGCCCCCTAGTGGGTCCTAGTTCAAAACACAAACGGAAGTCACAGAACCCACTTTGTGTGGCCCACGGAACTCTGGGATCATGTCCTGAGTTCAAGTTCTAGTCCTTCCCACTGATAAGCTTCCAGGACAAGGCTCCTAATCCCTTGGTCTCAGTACCCATGACCTAACACTAAGTTAAAAACTAGAACCCCATGGAAGGGGTGTTTGCTTCATTTTGAGAACTGGCGAGATAATGGCCCTGGGCCAACATGTGGCCCTTTAGCCCCTGCAGTTAGTCCCGTGGGCAAAGTCCTCATCATCTGATCCGTCTCTGCAGACGCTGTTATTTCATGACAGTGGCCAGGGTCAAGAGGTCCCTGCTGGGGGAATGGCATCTCCAGCCTTTACCCTTAAAGGTACCGCTAAGTGTAACAAACCCAAGAAACTTTGTATCTGGGGGCTGAATTATGTCCTCCCAAAATGTCTATGTTGAAGTCTTGCCCCCAAGTGTTGGGGACCTCCCTGCCTGGTCTCAGGAAGCTGTAACCCCCCGTGACTTAGGCTGAGTGAGAGACCTCCGGACCGGGAGCCACTAAGGAGACAAAAATTTATTTCCCTGGCATGAACACTGCCTGTTCTGTGCCTGGCCTTCAGTGCTTGATCAGTTAGCCAAAGATGGGTAACAATTCTCTAGGAAAGAGAATGGACCTAAGACAGGTATGATCACATGAAGGCCTCTGGGAAGAGACTCACAGGGCTGTGGAAATGAAGGGGTGATCGACATCAACCCCTGCCCCCTCAGATATGTCAAAGCCTGAGTCTTTGTTCTTTCTTAGATGTGAGAAATCCAAGTCTCCTGGCTGCCTCTGTCTCCTGACTGCCAGGCTCAAGCCTACGGAAACAGCATATAGCTAAAGGGGCAGCCCAGACCAGAGACGGCAGACCCCTGGGGTAATCAGGCCTGGGACATAGAATATGCAAGATCCTGTGAGATCTGTTTGCTGGAGGATGTTATTAACTTGGAATTTGAAGGCACAGACAGGAAACCAAAACTAGCCCTTTGAGTCATGTAGTCCTTTCATATGATAAAACTCCAATCTCTGCCCAGAATCACAGCAGGAGTTCTGTTAGCATCTTTGTAAGTTATGTTTCCTTTGATCCTTTCTGCCAGACTGTGAATCCACAAACTGAGTCTGCTTTCTTAATAAAAACCTACTTGGGTAGGGAAACGGGGTGCTTTCCACTAGAGAAAGTGGCCATGCTGTCCTATTCCCCGACAGAAACTTGTCTGTGTATGTCTTTCTCGTGTTTTGACGAGCATCCACAGCAGGGATGGGTACTGCCGGATGGTATCCACTACACCCAGGACCTCAGCATGCGTCCTCACTCAGAAGTGGGCTCGCTGCTGGTGTAATCAGTCCAGTGCGGGCGTGGTTGTCCCGGGTGGAGTGGGATGGACCCCCACTCATGGTGGTGGGCCTCCTGACCAAAGGGGGGCTCTGCACCGAAACTGGCACACGGCGGGGGAGCACCGCCATGGGAAGGAGCCGGGGAGGGGCCTGGAGCAGGTCCTGCCTGGAGCTTCCTTCCAGAGGGCGCACGCCCACTGACATCTTCCTCTCAGACAGCCGGCCTCAGGACTGTGGGGCACAGACCTCTGTGGTCTGAGCCGCTGCCTGTGGCCCTTTGGGAGGGCAGCCCCGGTCGGCTCAGACGCTGCAAAGACACCCGCTGCCAGGCGTGGCCAGGGCCCCTCGCTGATGTCATAGGCCCAGGGCTTGGTCTCGGGCTCATCGCCCACCACACACTTTGCTGGACATTTGCTCCCTCGGATGAAGGCGTTGTGGAGACAGAGGGACGAGTGCAACCCTCCCCATGGGCCTGCCAGGGGCGTTAGAGTGGGGCTGGCTTCATTACCAGAGTCCCTCCCTCTCCCACCACCCGCCTCTGGGCACCGTAAACTCCCTGGTGACCTCCCACCTACATCAGGGACTGGACACCCACCCCCTCCTTCCAGCCTGAAGGCCTTGAGCAGACAGGGCTCAGACTGTGTGAGGGCCCGAGGTCACCCAGCAGAGGCCCGGGAGTCCAGATTGGGCCTTGCTGGCAAGTGTGTGGGTCCCCCTCAGCCTCGACATCTTTCCCACAGCCCAGGAATGCTGCCAGGCATGCAGGGCACAGTGATGCAGGTCGAGTGTGGTCCGTGGGAGCCCAGAGACCCAGCTCGGCCATGCAGACACGCATCCACTCCCTATACCGTGTGAGCAACGGTTTGGAGCCCAACGCCACGCTGAGGCCTGGGGTCCGGGTGGAAGCGTGTGTATGTATGAAGTGTGTGTGTGTGTGTGAAGCGTGTGGCAAATCTGCTTTACGTCCTGCACAGTTGCTCTGCAGGTGTGAGGGAAGCTGAGCCTGACAGACGGGGGACCCTTCCTTCCCGGCCTCCGATGTTCACAAGCCAAAGTGGCGTCCCTGACTGCTCGCTTCCCCCGTGGGAGGCAGGCCCCTGAAAACCTGCCTCTTCGGGGTCCCCCAGCCCCACCTTGGTGTCAGGGGCTGAGGCGGTGCACAGGAGACGCTCGTCTGCAGCAGAGAGGAAAGACTGAGAAAGAGCACATTAACCTGAGAGCAGCATTAGCTGTGAAACAGCTCAAGGGGTGGCTCTCAGAGGCCCGGGCCGCAGCAGAGCTGCACGGGGCCCAGTGGCAGGCAGGTGACCCGGGCTCAGGCACTGCCTGGGCTGCCGGTGACATCAGGCAGCGGGCTAACCCCTGGGAGTCTCTGCTCCCTCCTGCACTGTCCCGCCAGGGCTGCCGCAGGGAGTGCTCTGAGGTCCTGTCCCGGGCAGCCGTGGTGTGGCCATGGTGGTGTCATCACCTCTGCCCCTCCTGCCCACCGTCCGGTGTGGGCCGCTGGCCCGGGCCGCAGCGGAGCGGGGCTCTGCACCGCGGGCTGCTGTCTGACTCATCCCCCTCCTCCGCCTCCTCCCCACCCACTCGGAATGTCAGCACCTCGCCTGTGGTTAGCTGTCTGCACAGCGGCTGCGGGAGTGACAGATGGGCAGTGACTGCTTCCTGCCGGGCCCCTCCCCTTCCTTCTGCTGGCCCCCGGCATCCCCTGCCTCATCTGCAGCCTGGGCTGCGAAGGCATCTGAATTTTAAAATATGACTCTCCCGTCAGAGACTTTGTTGGAAACAGGTCCTCGAACTATCTGAGCCCCGAACATGATTTTCTCACTGGCACAGTGAGAAAGCCCCCTGCTGCGGTGCTGCTGTCTGGGCAGCGCCCTCCCAGCACCCACAGCACTCCTGTCTGTGTGGGCGCTCTTTCCCAGCCATCTGACTCTGGGGGCGCTGGGCGGGCAGTGTAGAAATGGGGACAAAGGAGGAGCGGGGGAGGGGGACGGGGGGGTGCGTGCACTCAACACAAAGACCACCTGAGGGTGACTGGACGCAGACAGTCTTCAGGGACACCCTGTGCAGTTCGGTGCCTCCCCTCTGCTCACTTGTGTGACACCCCCCCACCACCACCACCCCAGACCACTGGGGAAAATGAGTTCCGGTTGGTTAAGGGGGCTCGTCACAGGTCACAGCGTTGATGCTGGGTGCTGTGGGACAGCCGGGCCACAGCAGAAGTTTCCTCAGAGCAGCAGCTGGGAACAACATGCCTCCAGCAGGGGCTTGGTTGCCTGTGGGAACGGGGAGCTCCCTCCGATGGGGAGGCATCTTTTTTCATCTCTAGGGTTCCGGGAGGGCTTTAGTCACGCGAAACCTGAGGGGAGTGACAAATATGACTCCAGGAGAAGACATGACCTAGTGGCCAGGCTCACTGTAAGAAGACACTCCCTTCCCTCTGTCACACTGAATGGAGAGGGCCAACCCTCCAAGACTGCACTCGGCAGGATCCTGCACCCTGAGGACTTGCCCTTCTCCAGTGGAAGGGTCGTTTAGTTCCCTGACCCGGAAGGCCAGCCGGCAGGACCTCCGGCTAGTGAGTGGCCACCACAGCCAGCTCCTCCTTCACCAGGACGCAAGGCCTTCTCTCCGGCAGACTCCCATTGGTTAGACTTGGGAAGCCAGGAGGAGGCCCGGTACCAGACCCGTCCAGGGCCTTGGAAGAGAAGGGAGCAACCCAGGACTGTCACTATCAGACACTCCATTTGAAGATGACCTTCAATCAGAGCAGAAACCCACGCCAGTGTGGCCAAAGGGGTGGCTCCTACGGGAGGTCACATGCCCAGGGGGCAACTGTTGCTAAGCCGCCACCTCACTGAAAGACAGACGGTGAGCAGGAGCTGATGTTTGCTGGGAGCCCGCTCCCTGCGGGCAAGGACCCCATGGGAGCCCTTGGCCACAGAGCACTCAGCGAGCATCAGCTACAAGCAGTCCTCCCCCGGGTGCTGACTCGGCTCTGTCTTCCTCCACACCCCACCCTGCATGGGTAGAATCCCCACCACTATACAAATGGGCAAACTGAGGCTGAATGGCTGACTGGCTCACCCAAGGTGCACCACCAGGACGCGGCAACACGAGGCCCCACACATGGGCCTGGCCGACTTCCACCCTCAGTCACAGTGTCTTCCTGGGGGATGTGGGGCCAGGCACGCCAGAGGCAGTCTGGGCGTGCAGGGACCTGGGGGCACACAGGCCATCCTCGTGAACTGATGGCTGTCACCCAGCTCTATGGACTGACAGGGGCCTCGTGTGCCTCTCCATGTCCAGCCTTGACCACGGTTGGAGTTAAATCCTCATTCTCCTAGAGAAGACGCTCAAAGGGTGAGCCATACACCACGGTGGTGGAAGTGGGCACGTCACACAGCTCCCTCCGTTCACACCCGGGGACCCAGCAGATGCAGACGCCGAGCTGAGTGTCTCTGCACTGGGCACACATGGGGCTTGTCCAGGAAGTGTGGGACCCAGTCCTCCCAGGCTCCGAGCTCATGGCCACCACCAGGCAGCTCCTACCTGGGACACCAAATCACGGCTTCCCCAGAGGCTGAAGCGGCCCAGCTCCCGGGCTGGGAGGGGCAGTCCCTGGGGCGTCCTGTCATGGAGCCGTGACCCCCACCTTGGTCTTCCCATCCCCGGGGTGCCACAGGGGCTGTCCTCGATGAGGTCCACCCACTGGAAGGAACACATGTAAGGTGACAGCCGGGTGGTAGGAGAACTATACCACCAGAGAGCAAAGGAAAAGGAGGGTTCAGGACATGTGGGCGGTGTGATGACAAAGGAAGCCACCAGCCTATGCTTTGGGGTCAGAGAACTGGTTAAAATGCCCGCACTGCCCCCCACGAGCCAGGTAGCTGGCACTCCCCAAGTGCTGGGGACCCCCTGTGGCCCAGGGAGAAAACAGGGGCATGTACTCAGAGATGCTGAAAGCATCAAGGTCACCACGCATTTGCTGGGTGTCTGTTAGGCACTCGAAATGATTTGGGTGTTGGCTGCTCATGTAACATTTCCTTTCCCTTGTTACAAGCAGTGTCCTGTGATCACAGAAGAATCCAAAGGGACACACAAGGTAAAAAGTTCACCTACCTATCCAGAAATACATAGGGTGAACGTAAGCACAAATATAAGTTCAGATCTTTAAAACCTCATCTTGGGGATTCTAGAGACCATCTTACCTGAACCTCACGCCCACAGAGGAGAACACGTGTCCCAGAGGGACGTGGCCAGTCATCCTACACCACACGTCCCTCAGACCCAGCCCAGGGGCTGACAGCTCCTGCCCCTGCCACGTCACACTTTATTCTGACTTGCTCCGTTTCAGCCCCTCCCTGGGCCTCTGGGACGCAATGTGTAAAAGCTCTGAGGGCTCTTTGGACGAGGCCTCCCGAACTCGTGAACCCTGTGCAGCCTGAAAGCAAGTTTGCTGCGGGGTTAAAGCCTCCAAAACTGAGCCCTGCCTGGCTCTCAGCCACAATTATCCTGAAAGCACTGAGACGTTACTGTCCCCAAGGCAAAAGGACAGGCTTTGGTGTCCAGAAGAAAAGCTCCCAGGAACCATCTCTCAGGCCAAACACTCTCGACACACGTTCATCCTCTTAGTGACTGGCTCTGCTGCGGGCAGCTTGGCAGTGTGGAGATTTCAAGATGGATCAGAAAAAGTAAAGGACACTTTCGCTTGTGACCAGGAGAGAGGAAAAAGGAACAAAACTCACTTTCCACCTCAAACAACTAGAAAAATGAATACATTTTATTTGAACATACATAAGACATATGTCTGGAAAAAGTGCAGCCATTGTTAATACAGTGAGAACAGTTTGCATGACATGGATGTCACCTGGCAGCCGAGGTGAGTGGACTGGAATGCACATGCGTGAACAATGACGACTTCACTGTACTAGTCAGTGGGGGCGGTAGATGCCGTTGAGTGACCATGTGTACTGTGTGGTCATTGCATTCAAAATGACTGAGCAAGTAGAGCTATTAATCTCATCAGATTTTGTGTTAAGCTTGAACATTCTTCCCCAAAAACTATTCAGATGATTCAGAAGGCTGCAGCTATGGGCAGCTGGTGATTGGCAGCTTCATCACGACAATGCACCTGCTCACACATCACATCTGATGCAGTTTTTTTGGCAAAACATCAAATCACCCAGGTGACTCAGCACCCCTATAGCCCAGATTTGGTGCCCTGCAACTTCTGGCTTTTCCCAAAACTAAAATCACCTTTGAAAGGGAAGAGGTTTCAGACCATTGATGAGAGTCAAGAAAATATAATGGGGTACTTGATGGCAATTGGGAGCTGTGTGAGGTCCCAAGGGGCCTAATATGAAGGGGACTGAGGCATCATTTCTCTACGTACAATGTTTCTTGAATCTTATGTCTTCAATGAATGACTTTTTCATATTACATGGCTGGACCCCTTCTGGACAGACCTCATATTATTCTGCACACACAACAAACTTTAGAATACTGGACACCAGCAGGACTGAGCAGCCCAAAATCCGGAGAAAAGGGGACACAGAGTCCCCAGCCCAGAGCTGGCTGCCAGGCTCCACCCTCCATGTTTGCCAAGCTCTGATGCACGGCCCACCCCTGAACAAAGCACGTCTGGTCTGGGCTCTGTTCTGCTGAGTTCAATGCCCTCACCCAAATCCACACCCACACTACCGGCTGGAGGTGCCTCCAGTATCTGAGGGACAGCAGCTCAGGGGCTCTGTGACCCCACCCCCAGCTGGACAGCCGCTCTGGACAGCCACTGACTGGATTCGGCCCCTGCAGAAACCCTTCTCTTTCCCCACGTCCTCAGTAGCTTCTGTGGGGTCGGCGCTGTATGCTTCTGGGCTTGACAGTAAACATTGCAGCTACTTAAGGGAGGGTTTATTCTTCTTTATTGATTATTTTTTTAGAGAGGGAAAGAAAGATGTCAATTTGTTCCACTTATCGATCCATTCATTGGTTGCTTCCTATATGTGCCCCGACCAGGGGTCAAACCCACAACCTTGGCATATCGGGACGACACTCCAACCAGCTGAACTACCTGGCTGGGGCCAGGAGGTTTCATTCTCAATGTCCCCCTAAAAACAATGACTAAATCCAGAGCAAACAGCCGTCTCAGATTCAGAGTCCCGATGTCTGTGCCTGGTGGGGACCTGGGCTGGAGATCTCGGTGACCGTGACACACTCACCCTTCTGTCACCCCTACGAACCTCTGGTCCCCTCAACGGCACAGAAGGTGCCCCACACAGCAGGTGCTCAGCTAGCCCGTGGTAATGGGAGGGAGGGAGCGAGGGAGGAAGGGGAATGGATGGAAAGCTGGAAGGTCCAGAAAAGTACAGGGGTAGAATTGGGGAGGTCCCGGGCATTGGATCATCAGGCCCCAGACACACTGTGCCATACTGCTAAACATTTTCCTTTCAGTAAAAATGATTAATATTTGAGTCGCCTTGCCAGAGGCTGGACTATCTATTTTACTTTCTGTTTGATTGACACGTGTCATCTAAGATCATCCTTAGATTCCTCCCTGTGAGAAAGATGCTGCCATTCTCCCCGGGGACAGCTGAGGAACAGGAGGCAACGAGGTCAAACAATCAGGCCCAGGAAAGACAGCAAGGAGCAGCAGTGCCCAACTTCAACCCAGGAAGTTCAAAGTCAAAGCCCAGGGCTTTCATCAGATGGCTACATTGCCGGGCAATTAGACTGGAAGGGAGAGCTGTGTGGACAGCGGTGCCTCCCTCCCGACCGTTGTGCAGCCCGGGAGGTCTGCATGCCAGGCCGCTTTGATCAGCTCGCGTTCCGGGAAGAGGGGAGGATGTGTTTTTCCCTCTGCCTCTCTCTCTCTTGGAACAATTGAAAGCCCTGAGCGTTATAAATAAAACAACAGAGGCAAGCTGGCTAGGGATGCTGGGACCCAAGGAACAACTGGTTTCCTTTTCACTCCAAAAATCCTAGACTGGATCCTAGAAAAAAAAAGCAACCTAGAAATGCCAGCGAGCAGAAGCCACCAACAGCCCAGTGCGGCTGCCCTCTCCAGCCGAAGCACCAGACAAGCACAGCCTGGCTGAGACAGAGGCTTTCGGGCAACAACTGCTCTGTCCTGGAGGGGAAAACTGTGGTCTTTGCCCCCATCCACCAGCAAAGGCCAAACAGAGAGTCCAGACCCCCACTCTCGCCAGGCTGTAAGGAAGCCTCCCATCTTCCTCCCTCCCCCACGCCCCCCCGCTCCCCACCAGGGGGTCAGAGGCCAAGTGGAAGCCAGGGTTTTGATCCCCGTTGAGCAGAAAGGAGTCCCCCTGGTGTCTGTGGGGGTACCTCTTGGGACCCTGAACTTCCTCCACACTCTGCGGTGAGCTGCCCCCCCTCCCGGAGAGTGAAAAGTGTTTCAATATGACACCGAAGACAGAATCTATAGAAGAAAAATGCTACATGACAAAATTAAAAACTTCTCTGCAAAAGAACTTCTTGAAAGAAGACAAACTAGGGACTGGGAGAAACTATTTGTCAACCACAGATCGGACAAAAGATTTGTGTCCAGTGTATATAGAGAATTCTCAGAACCCAACAGGAAAAACACACAGACAATTCAATTAGAAAACGAGCCAAAGACACCAAGAAACATTTCGCCGAAGAGGATACACAGATGGCAAACACGCCCATGAAAAGATGCTCTGTATCACCGGCAATTAGGGAGAACGTGGTGAGACTGTATCCCTCTGCGTTTCCAGAGGGACGTTCGCTGGGGAAAACGCTGTCGGAGAGCTGGCGGGAGAGAGCAAAGATGTCGTACGGGGGAAGGGGCAAGTTTCCAAATAAGATGGCAAATTAGATACAAATGCATGCCAAGACATCCTGTGTTCGTGCACTAAAGACCTGGATATCGTGAAAATATCCATGCGACCTGAAGGTAGTCTGTTGATTCAGGGCAATCCAATTCCAAACTCATAGGGTACCACAGAGGATTCCAAATCAACAAAAACAACCTTGATAATGAAGATCACAGCTGGAGGTGTTACCCTTACAGATTTCAAAATACATTACAAAGCTGTGGTCATTAAAACAGTATCCTTCTGGCATAAAGACAAATACATAGACCAGTGGAGCAGAACAGAGAGCCCCCCCCCCAAAAAACCCACACGTATGTGGTCGACTGACCTTGAACAAGGGTGTCGAGGACACTCAACAGAAAAAGACAGCCTTGTCGATGAGTGGTGTTAGGAAAACTGAAGATCCACATGCCAAAGAATGGAGCCAGAGCCTTACCCTGCACCGTGCGCCAAAATCAACTCAAAATGGATTAAATATGTAAATGTGAGACCTGAAATTTTCAAATGCTTAGGAGGAAACAAAGGGGGAAATCTTTGTGACATTGGTCTTGACGATGACTTCTTGAATAGGACACTGAAACACAGGACAGAGCAGCAATTACGGACACGTGGGACCCGGGGACCCGGGCCGGCCGGAGAGCTCCTGGTCTGCTGGGAAACAGCCAACACGATGGGGAGTTCGTCTGCGGGATGGGAGGAGGCATCTGTGAACCACACATCTGACGAGGGGTTAGTGTCCAACACATGTAAGAAGCTCCTGCGACTCAGTAGCAGAAATAACAACACCACTCAGTTAAAAACGGGCAAAGGTCTTGATGAATAGACACTTCTCCAAAGAAGACCTCCGCGGCCAACAGACACGTGATTACTGATGACGAACATCTTTTCATCAAGGACATGCAAATCACAACCACAATGAGATACAATCTCACACCAGGTAGATGGCTATTGTCAAAAAAAAAGGGGGTGTCTAGTGTCCGTGGGGCTGTGGAAAAAGCACAAGCCTGGTGCACCACCTGAGAACAGAAAATGGTGCAGCAGCGGAAAACAGCGTGGGCCAGCTCCGAAAGTTAAAAATAAAACTGCCATGGGGCCCAGCAATCTCACTTCTGGGTATTTACCCAAAATCATTGAAATAGGGAGCTCAGCGAGATGTCCGCACTCCTGCCCACAGTGGCGTGGCTCGCAGGAGCCGAGGCGTGGAGACCAGCTGAACGTCCACGGACAGATGAGGGGTTTAAAGAAGCGTGGAATATACATACAGTGGGATAGCGTTCAGCCATAAAAAGAAGGAAGTCCTGCCATTTGGGACACCATGGCCAGACCTTGAAGACATGGTGCTGAGTGACCCCACCATGTCCTTCTGCGACTGGGTTCCACATACCGGAAGAACCTAAAATAGCCAAACTCCTAGGAGCAGAAAGCGCCTTCTGGGGGAGGGGAAGTGGGGGTTACTGATCAGCGGGTATAAAGTGTCCATGAACAAGGGGTGAGTAACTTCCAGACACGTGCTCGCTGTGCAGGAGACTGACATTCAAGGATAAAGAGTCTTCATATCCACTCGGAGTCAGGAGAGCTGGAGGTCGGACGTAGGTCTGCTACTTCGCCACAGGGTGGCATGGTTTGAGCCTCAGTTCCTTTATCTGAAGACATGGGGACAAGTGGTCAGCTCCACCTCAGGAACGCTTGGTAGTGAGTGAACAGGGGGTGCGAAGGGTGCAGAGAAATCCTGGCCCAAACGAGGTGCTCAGTGCACCTGCGTTCATCGCCAGCCTCTCTCCCCCACCCACAAGCTGCAGCCCATCAAGGACTGGTGCCTTCTAGCCAGGCCCAGCACTATTCCCCACAGATGGTGGGGTAGAGGCTGGGGGCGGGGAGGGGCAGGCCATACCTGGGACTCCTGGGAGGCAGAGTCCTGGTCCTAGTCCCCTGAAGGCACAAAAAACATTCCTAGGGCTCCTTCCAGATGTGAGCCCATTGCCATAGCAGCCAGCAGCCACCCCAGAAAGCAGAGCGGGGGGTGGGGGGTGGACATGGCAGAAGGGGGACTCTCTCTGATCTGGAGGGTGTGGCCACTCCCGTGAGGTGGGAAGCAGGTGGCATGAGGTGCTGCTGACATGTGGCTGGGTGACAGGCGATGCTCAGGGTGGGCACTGGTTGTGACAAAGCATGCTGCGGCCATGTCCAGACCACGGAGCTGTGACTTTCTACCCCAGAGCCTGTCCTAAGACAGTGGCTTGGCGAGTGGGGAGTGGGGGCGAGGGTCCTATTGGAGAAGAAGACTCCGGGCAGGGTGACGGGTCGGGTGTCGGGAAGTCAGTTGGAGAAGACCTCCAGGGAGTGTGTGTCTGTCTTGACTACATGGGTGCCTGTCGTGAGGCGGGAAACAAGGGCCTGGAGTGGGCCGGGGGCTGGAGCAGCAGGTTCAGGCTCAAGCGCCTTGACCAGCAGGCGTCCGAGACACAGCGGTGAGGGCGAATCCGAGGTCCCTTGAGCCCCACAGTGGTGCTCAGGCTGGGGAGGGCGGCTCGGGGGCCATTGGCAGGAGAACAGACCCAGGTTCCTGGGGGCCAGTGAGCTGGGGGAAGCGGAGGAAGAGAAGCCGCTTGGGAGCCTCTGGGCTGTTTCCTCTGCACTTCCACCCAAACGCAGGGAACGCTTGTAAGTCTTCTCCGTCATTCCTTCCCTTTCCAACTTCCCATTGACTCTCAGTGGGAAACAGGGTGTGCTGTGCTTCGACCTGGGTAATACTGAGTAGGAGTGCGCAGGTGGAGAACATTCCCATCATTCCTTGTCTTTACAGCTTAGAAAGCATACTCAGGTGGCACACCATCTGTTCAGGGTCACAGAGCTACCCAGCCACAGAGCTAAGGGTGGAAACCCCCACAGGGAGGCAGGCAGGGGAAGAGGGTGGAAGACAGATTAGGTGCCTGCCACGGGCCAGGCATCCCTATGTTGCCGCATTTCATCACCGGCATCCCTCCACCAGGAAAGACTACAGGCAGAGGTCCCTGGGGGCTACTGGCCTTGTGCTCCCCCTGCTCCCCCCCCCCGGCTCCCCCGTACACCGGCTCAACACGCGCCACCCACAGCGGTCCTGGGTGGACGAATGAATGGGCTTGGACAAACAGCCTCGACAGAAAAGCAGGATTTCTGAGCCAGAGCACTTGTCGCTACTCTGAAAAATACAACCAAGTTAACCCCGGAGCTAAGCTGGCTGGGACATCCAGAATTCCGCTGGGCCATCCTTCACAGAGCGCGCATGATGAATGGCATCGGACGGCGGCAGCGCCATTTCCCAGGGTCCTCTCGTGAGTCTCTGTCTCAGCCAGAAGGAGAGCCTGCCCCACAGCCCCTCGGTTGCTCTGATGAGCACGGGGATGAATTTACACAGGAAACGCTCGAGGGGGGACGCGGGTGATCATGAAGCCTTTCTGTTGCATTTCACTGAAGAAAAATTACGCTTCGGGGTTGTGCAAACATGGGCTCTTGGCTTCAATGCCCACTAACCCCTTTCCACAGGTGCCTAGCGGGATGGGTGTTTCTGGGGAACTGTGAGGTCCCACATGCCCGTAGACTCCGGGGGTCCAGAGGAAGGCAGCAAGAACCGGAGAACTCAGAAGCCCGACTGCTGGCAGCAGGCCAGCAGACGCCCTCCCAGTCTCTGCTAGGGCCCCTGCATCCCTCACCGAGCCCTTGCTTAGCGTCACCTCCCTCATGAAGACCTCCCAGCCCCCGGCCCATCCTTCCCCTCGCAGAACTCATCACCCTAGTTCCTACCTCAGGAAGGCATGGGCTCTGGAGGCAGAACGATCCAGTGTTATGGGGGTCTGCCCCCCACAAAGGGTACGTTGAAATCCTCACTCCTGGTACCTCAAAACGGGGCCTTATTTAGAAATAGGGCCCTTACAGGGTGACTTGGTTAAAATGGGGCCACGAGGGCGAGCCCTAAGCCAGACTGACTAGTGCCATATTTTTAAAAAGGGGGATTTGGATGCAGACATGCACAGAGGGAAGAAGGTGACATGGAGACGCGGGGAGGAAGAGCACTAGGTCGGTGGAGCCCAGGGATGCGGAGATGACCAGCAGACACTAGAAGGCAGCAGAGGGGCATGGAATAGATCGTCCCCCATGAGGAACCAACCCTGTGACACTTGAATTGGATTTCCAGCCTCCAGAACCCCAGGAAAATGGGTTCTCTTGTTTCACCCACCCAGTGGGTGGTACTTTGTTATAGCGGCCCCAGGAAACTGACACAGGGGTTCGGTGCACTCTTCGATCTAACCACCCTCCCTGGCTCCACCGCCCCAGGTCCCTGTGAGTTCAGGGCAAGACCAGGATGCCGGGGCAGTGAGGGAGGGGTGCTGAGAGTCGGCCTGCAGTCTGTGGCCCCATGCACCCATGGAAGCCGCACAGTAGGGAGGCGCTTGAGCCTTTTGCTGGTACCCACCCATGATGGCTGTCTGCAGAGCAAGGGAACCTGACCAATGAGAGGAGCCTTCTGACCAGAGATGGGAGCTCAGAGGCTCATGGGAGAGATGGAGACAGGATAGAAGCCCCGTGGCCAGTGACCATTCTGTGAGGAGGCTCCTGAGTGGTCTGGGAAAAGCCTCACAGATGCCCAGGTTGGGAGGTGGCATATGCGTGTCTGATCAAAATGAGACAGCCAGGAGAGGACCACAGCATGGCCTCTGAAGAAGGGACAGTTGTCCTCCCGCCCCCCTCCTCCCTCTGTCCAGGCCCCTGAGCCTTGGACCCAGCAGACAGGGAAGGGGTAGGGAGGCATCAGCCCTACCAGGTTCTTCCCCCAGGCCCCTCAGGGCAGGGGCCAGGTCTACCCGCTGCAGGGACACTGGCTTTGATGGGACAGAAGCCCACACTGTAAACTGGGTCAGACTGGACATTTTCATAACCCAACATGGCCCAAAAGTCACAGATCTGCCCCAGGTTTGTACAGTGAGTGGGGAGCAGGGTTTGACTGCACGTGGCAGGTGGAGATCGGGGACAGTGGAGTGCATCCACACTCGCACACTCCTGAGCTGAGGCCGGTCCAGGCCAGAGTCACCATCCAACGGCTAGTAGCTCTCTGAATCAATGAACACAGCTCAGAGTAAACGACACTCCTCCTAACCCCAACCCGTTCCCAGTTTGATTTTTAATATCATAATGGATTCGATTGACATTTATCAAGAGACTGCCGTGTAACAAACTCAGACATGGGCTGTTTACAAATACAACTGCTGTAAGTCCTTCCAACAACAGGAAGCCATAAAATTATCTTTTTTACTTCCTATATAAAAGCTCAGGTCAGGAACTTCCTGTGTCGCATGCAGACAGATGCCCTTCTCAGGGGGGCCCCCCGGGAAAGGAACCTGGGGGCCACACATGGGGCCAGAGCAGCCAAGCCCTGGGGGAGTGTCCTTTCTCAGCCGAGGAGTGCCCTCTGCACCCAGGCCTGGCGGAGACTGAGGAGGGACACGGGCCGCTGTGTGTGACACGAGGTGGGAGGTCTGTGATGCCCTTGGATGCCTCCAGTCCCCAAATTGCTCAGGGCCTCTGGGCTGCCAGACCTGTCCCATGCCACCGCTTGGTCGGAGGGAACGCAGGAGACTCTGCACTGCAGAAGATACAGACTCTTGCCTGCCTTGATGGCCACCAGACCAACACCGAGGCTGAGGTCACAGCACGTCCCAGCGTCCCAGCTTGCCTCAGCACACCACTGCTGTGTCTGTGGGGCGAGGGCAGGGTCCCCACCCCCGAGGAAGCTCAGGGCCCACAGACTTGTCCTGGTGTTACAGAACAGACCCAGGGGTAGGGGAGTGAACGATATTCTATTACCAAAAGGACCCCCTCTTTTCTCCAGGGGTTCCCCCCCAGTACTGAGTTTACTTTGCCTGCCTCCAGGGAAAAGACGTCTCTCAATGTCAGAGATTGGTGAAAAGGAAAGAAATTATTTATTTAAAAGTTATACAGACTTAGAGTAATGACTTAATGTCTTCATTAAAATGCTAAAGTCCTTAAGAATACCCACAGACACACACAGTCCTTCCTTCTCCCTCTGCCCAGTCCGGGGTACCGTATCTCAGGAAAAGAAGTAGAAGTCTGTGATTCGGGCTCCCGGCAGCATCAGCTGTGTCATGGCCACGATCTCCAGCTAATCTAAAGCCATGTGGCACCTTCCCATGGCCCACCAGCAAGAGTCCTTTCACCCCTTTCCTTCCAGGCAAAGTCTCTCCTGCTTCCTAAGCCATGTGGCAAAAGGGAGCAATCCAAATCCAAGTGGTCCCAACCTCTGGCATGGCTGCCACGCCTGGGTTTAAACCCCACGCCAGTCTTCCTCTGCAGCCCCATTTCTGACTCCTCCCACAATCAGTTACCCTGCCCAAATTCCCACACCCTTCCAGCTTTACTGGGCTGTCATACTAAGTCTGGGTGGGCATGGCCCCATGGCGTGGAGCCAGTCATCTTCAGGCCCTCATGCAGGTGCTGTAACCAGGGGTCCTGCCCCCAGTTACATCTTGGGTGGAAGTGACTCCCATCCCCTGGCTCAAAGCATGGCCACAGCTGTTTAACATATCTATGCAACCAGTTAAGTTATAGATATGTTAAATGACCATGCCAGAGGTTAGCTGCAAACCTGTTGCTATACAACACAGCTCCCAATGGCCCTGCTCCATGTGTCCCGTCCCCCAACTCAGGCTGGATGGGGTGAAGGACATCCTATACATATTTTTCTCTAATATTTCCTGAATACCCTGAGTTCTGGACACCATTACAAATCCCTATTTGGGCCCCCCCCCCTTGGCTACACCCTGTTACATGCAGAACCAGGAGAACATTCTGGAGGTGGATGCAGAGGGTCTAGCCCAATTGTTACCAAACATCAAGTAGGGTCCTGCTGCCTACCTCCACCCTGCGGGCAAAATTCCAGAGGCAAAGGTTTGCTGACAAAGGAAAGGAGTCTATTCAAAAGCTTCACAATTTGGAATAACAGCTTTCCACTTGCATTAGTCACTTAAGCCTGTCAATTGAGGCTAAACTCTTTAATTCTTTAGTTACAGCTTTAATCACTTAAGCCTATCAATTAAGGCTCAGCTCTTTAACACTTGAGTTCTCCCTTCATCCCCCCATTCATTTTTAATTATCTTTTTTCTATAAGGTTAGTTTACAAACTAAACCAACAGAAGATACAAAAGCCACACAATTTTGGAAGAATGGCAGGCTTCTGCCTCAGAGCTCATCCCCTCTGGAACACTCAAAGAACAACCCTGCCACCCTCTGCCCGGCCAGCCTGGGCTGTTCCGGGAGGTCATTCTCATTCAAAATACCTTTGGGTATTTCTTTGGGAAATGCAGGCGGCTGCAGCAGTCATTCAAGCATCCTCAAGGAAGAGGAGAGCCAGAGGGCCAGCCAGTCTGAGAACCCAAGAGCCCTTCTTTTATTTCAGATCTTCTCACCCATAATGCCATGCGCTTTGGAGGTGGTCAGCTTCTCAGCCAATCCCGACGTAGACTTTTACCATTGCCTTGGGCAACCTCCCCTTATGGCCCCTCCCTACCCCTCCCCAGTGATCCAATCTGATCTCTCTGAAGCACAAGGAGGGTAGAACAGAAGGTTGAGTGAGGAAAATGGATAGGCACAGAGCATCCGCTCAAGATACAGGATCTAACTCACAGTGAGGAGCCCACACACTGTGAGGACGGCTCTAGGAGCCTTGAAGGAGTGAAATGGCAAAGTCACAGCAGACGCTAGAGACTGGACCCAAGGCTCAGAAATGGGCTGGCTCAAGCGAACATATGACATCAGCACGGAAGACTCACCAACCCTCTGCTTTTTGGAAGTGGGTGGGGACACAATCCAGCCCCCCAGCAGCAAGGCGGGTGCTGGTGAGAGAGGCACCTGTGTCCCCGAGGAGTTGGTGGCTGTCCTCCCATGTCACATAACCAGAGGAATGCTGACACACTGCCAAAGAAATCCCAGGGGTCCCAAAGGGCAGGGCCGGGGGCAGAGCCTACCTGCCGTCGGTAGGGTGGGCTCAGTAGCCACTGCAGCCAGCAGGGCAGAGTGGCAGCCAGGTCTTCAGCCCACAGAGAGCCATGGAGATGGTTACTAGGACCCAGGTAAGACAGACGGCTGGCCAACAAGGTCATCACTCAACCTATTAAATGCAGGGATAGTGAGAACAGACAGCCAAATGCAATACCTGACCCTGGACCAGATCCGGGAGAGGAGTATCACTACAAACAGCATAACCGGGTCAGCTCACAGACTTGGCCCTAAGGCAACATGATAGATTGAATATTGTTTCCACGTTCACTTGGTTGAACTTGAGGAAGCATGCCTTCCGGACTTGGCGGAGGTTGGCCCTCTTCCTCAAGACCCCAGGTAGCTGCTGGCCCATCCTCCGGGTTGACACGTTGGCTTCTGGCCCCTTACCCAAGCTGTGTCCGAAGTCTCCCAAGTCCATGACCAATGTCCACGCCCATCAGCCTGGCAATCCCCACCCTCCATACAGAAGTTAACCAAGGGGCAGATCCGCACATGGGGAAGCAGTCTGCACGGGGTCGTTTGTTACAATAAAAAGAGAAGACTTGACTTCCAGCCAAGATGGAGGCATAGGTAGTCGCACTGTGCCTCCTCGCGCAACCAGAACTAAGGACAACAAAAATTGAGAAACAAGAAACAACCAGAACAGAGAAAAATGAACTGAATGGAAGTCTGACTACCGTACATCCAGACCAATAAGGAGGGGCGGAGTCGGAGGCCTACGGAGAGGGGTCGAGGGGTCCCGCAGGAAAAAGTGGTGACACGGGCGCACAGGGCACAGACAGCAGTTGGCAGACCCCAGAAGTGCAGGGGCAGCTGACGGACCGGTGGCAGACCCTGGGTGTGGGAGGCAACGGGCAGACCCAGTGAGGCGCACAAAGCAGCTGGCTGGCCACAGCCACACATTCGAGTGCAAACTAAGCGAAAACAGGCAGCGACACAGACCGTGCAACCCAGGGACCCAGCGCCGGAAAACAAAGCCTAAGAGCACCGACTGAAAACACCTGTGGGAGCTGACACCGGGAGATTCTCTCAGCCTCACAGGAGGCTTCTCGGGGAAACCCACAGAGTCCGAGAAAGTACACAAGCCCACCCACTCGGGAGCCAGCACCAGAAGGGCCCAATTTGCTTGTGGGAGGTGGCAAGGGGGACTGAGGTCCTGGAGAGAGCGGAGCAGGCACCATTGTTCCCTCTCAGACCCCACCCCCACATACAACGTCACAACCCAGTGACTGGGGTGCCCTGCCCTGGTGAACATCTAAGGCTCTGACGCCCATATGTAACACCTGCAACCAGACCAAAGGAAAATAAAAAATAAAAAATATGGCTCAAACGGAATTAAAATCCCCAGAGCCAATTTTTTTAAGTGACCAAGAGATAGCCAACCTATCAGATGCACAGTTCAAAGCACTGGTCGTCAGGAAGCTCACAGAATTGGTTAACTTTGGTCATAAATTAGACAAACAAATGCAGGCTACGATAAGAGAAATGAAGGAAAACACACAGGGAACCAGTAGTGATGGGAAGAAAACTGGAACTCAAATCAATGGATTGGACCAGAAGGAAGAAAGGAACAACCAAAACAGAAGAAACAAGAATTCAAAAAAATGAGGAGAGGCTTAGGAACCTCCAAGACATCTTTAAACGTTCCAACATCCGAATTATAGGGGTACCAGAAGGGGAAGAGGAAGAGCAACAAGTGGAAAAGTTATTTGAACGAATAATAAAGGAGAACTTCCCCAATCTGGCAAGGGAAATAGACTTCCAGGAAGTCCAAGAAGCTCAGAGAGTCCCAAAGAGGTTGGACCCAGGGAGGAACACGCCAAGGCACATCATAAATACATTAGCCAAGGTAAAAATGAAGGAGAGAATTCTAGAAGCAGCAAGAGATAAGGGGACTGTTACGTACAAAGGAGTTCCCATCAGACAGTCAGCTGATTTCTCAAAAGAGACCTTGCAGGCAAGAAGGGGCTGGAAAGAGGTATTCCAAGTCCTGAAAGGCAAGGACCTATATCCAAGATTGCTCTATCCAGCAAAGCTTTCATTTAGAATGGAAGGGCAGCTAAAGTGCTTCTCAGATAAGGTCAAGTTAAAGGAGTTCATCATCACCAAGCTCTTATTATATGAAATGTTAAAGGGACTTACCTAAGAAAATGAAGATTAAAAATATGAACAGTTAAAAAAAGACTTCAAACTCACAGTTAGTAACAACCATACCTAAAACAAAAGCAAACTAAGCAAACAACTAGAACAGGAACCACAGAAATGGAGATCACATTGGAGGGTTAGCAACAGGGGAGTGGGAGGGGGAGAGAGGGGGAAAAGGTACAGAGAATAAGTAGCATAGATGGTAGGTAAAAAATAGACAGGGGGAGGGCAAGAATAGTATGGGAAATGTAGAAGCTAAAGAACTTATGACACATGGACATGAACTAAAGGGAGGAATGTGGGTGGGAGGGGGTGGGCAGGGTGGAGGGGAGTGAAGGGGGAAATGGGACAACTGGAACAGCATAATCAATAAAATAAAAGGAAAAAAAAGAGGACTCGTTAAGCAAACTATGGCTACACAGTGGTTGGGATGTGACAAAGCCATTGCAAATGTCATTCACGCTCCCTAAGAGCGTAATTAATATTGCTAAGGAATAAAGAGGCATTAAAAAAATTGCAACGATGTTGTGAAGACAGTTTTATTAAAGCCACATATGCCTGTGGCCAGAATTGGCAAACAATGTTTGAACACCTACTATGTGCACAGTGCATTAAATAGTGGATCTGCGCTAACCACTGGGCTGTGTCCAGAGAGGGAAGTTACCAGAGTTTCATAAATGAGGACATCGGAGACTCGAGAAGCAAGGTTGACTTTTCAAAGCATCTTACGTATCATGTGGCTGCCAGATAGTTTGAACCCAGGGCCACCTGGCTCCGAAGCCCTGATGTGGCCTCCTGCTGTGCCCCCTGAGCTACATGAGGATGTCTGAGGGTAGTGGGAATGCAGGTGATTTTTTTTTACTTTTTTCTGATACCGTTGACCAGAAGTCAGCATCAGCCCTTTAAACAAACTCTCACCAATCCAGAGTTTTTCGGCTTCAGCACTATTGATAGTTCGGGCCAGAGAACTGTCTGTGGTGGGCGCTGCCCTGTGCACTGAGGGGTGCGAGGCACCGCCCCCACGGGACCAAACTGGGGACGGGCGTCAGCGGAAGTGGCTCAGCCTCGTCTCTGCCCTTTTCTGTGAATTCCCTGCCCACAGTCTCTGCTCTGAGCTCTCCGCTGATCGACCACTCGCAGGAGAGTCCGGGTCCCAAGCTCAGCTTCAGGAAACGCTCTGAGACCCCTATGACAGCCCCTCCTTCTGGGACAGCCGTGCTGCAGGCGCCCTGAGTCTTCCCCTCCACACACTCTCCCCCACCCGCATTACGTCCCCCATGCTAGCCGGGCTGCTTGCTTCCAGTCCCTTCTAGCATGGGCTGGAACGACTTAGCCCGAGGAAGACAGAGCTCAGGCTGTCTAGTCCCGAGGCAGCAAACTCAGTTGCCTAAAGGGGCAATGCTGATAACGTAATTCAGCAAAACAGCTTCTCAAGCCTTGGCAGGACACTCCTCTAAGGAAGCACATGGCCTCAGTTATAAGTTATTCAAAGTAGCAGCTCCACAAATATGTTTAAGCATTTGAAATGACCCACTCAACCAGTGACAGAGCCAATAGCTTTATAAACTGTATGGGGGACGGATACACAGCTCCCAGAATATTTAGCCAAATTGTCACAAACACAGTGAGTCTTTTATGAAAGCTTGGAATTTATGGCCTTTCACTGACCTGCAGACTATGTGGATCCATAGGCATCCTAAACATCAAACGGAGGCGTCCTTCCCACCTGTTTTACAGGGAGGAAAACCAGAAGAGCTTGAATGAGTCCCCAGGATGATGGAAATGGAACGGGAGCCACAATTGGCACCAGAACTGGATTCTAACCAACGAGATGGAGGTAACGAACCAACCGACCAACCATGAATTAACCACCCCGCGTCTAAGCAGATATTGCAACAGTCACCCCTCGGTCCCCTGGCCCCCAGTCAAACTGCAGTGACAGTTGTTCTTCTCGTAACAGAATCCCCCCTGAGGGTGAGACCCCCGATCAGCTCCTTGTCTCGAGAGCCCCAGCGAGTCTGCACCCGACCATGCCGAGACGCCCCTCCACGTCGACTCCCTCGGCCGAGGCAGTGCAGGGCCCTTGGTGAAAGTGTCCTCTTCTAAACCAAGTGTGGACGGGCCACCGGTTTCCCTGGAGATCTTTGCACTGGCACTTCCACAAAGGCAATGACATTGTCACACAAAGAACATTGTGCAGAGGACGTTTTTAAGCCTTCAAAGAGTCATTATTTCAGTACTTCCCTTGATAATACCAGCTTCCTCTTCGCTACATTTTTCTATTTCAAGAGTAGAGAAAATGGCACATAAATAGGAAATTTGGGGTTAGAATCCATTTATTCCTTTCCATAAAACCATGCATTTCTCAGAAAGTACCGTCGTGTCTCACGAAACATCAAGCAGGGTTTGCAGAGCCTCTGTGCTCCTGGCAGCCAGCTCACCCAGTCTGGGGCAAACGAGGGGTGGCCGGGTGTCCTCGGTCTCCTCCAAGCCAGCCCACCTGCCCCTGCCCAGGCCCTCGCTCCCAGCAGGGCCCCGGGTGGCACCACCCTGGGGTCAGCCGTAGGGAAGTTGTCCCCACCTGGCTCGGGGGGCCCTCACGGGTGTTTCCAGAGATGGCCCACATAAGGGCGGATGAGCTGGCCTTCAGACTACAACTGGCAAAGCAGTGACGAGTATAAACTGAGGAGTATTTCTTCCCAAGGGGGTGAGCAGCAACCTTTCTGCCCTCCCCTCAGTGGGATTAAGGGTCCCTGTGTCTGCCCTGTCTCTGGAGGTGAGGTGGGTGTTTGGAATGAATGACCTACTCAAGGACATTCAGGTCAGCCCTCCTTCTCCCCCTTCCCCCTTCCCCTTCCCCTTCCCCTTTCCCATCCCCATCCCAGCCTATGCTCCCAATCAGCCACCTACACAAATCAATGGAAGCACATGCCGAGTTCACAGACAGGAAGAATTAACATCGTTAAAATGTCCACACTACCCAGAGCAATCTATGGATTCAATGCAATTCCCATCAGGATTCCAATGACGTAGTTCACAGAACTAGAACAAATATTTCAAAAAGTTACATGGAACCACAAAAGACCCCACATCGCAACAGCAATCCTGAAGAAGAAGAACAAAGCTGGAAGAATCACACTACCTAATATCAAACTATAATATAAGGACATAGTAATCAAAACAGCCTGGCACTGGCATAAAAACAGACACACAGATCAATGGAACAGAATAGAGAGCCCACAAATGAACCCACACCTTTACAGTCAATTAATATTCAACAGAGGAAGCAAGCACGTACAATGGGCTAAATACAGTGGATTCAATAAATGGCTTGGGAAAATTGGACAGATACATGCAGGAAAATGAAACTAGGCCACCTTCTTATGCCACACATAAAAATAAATTCTAAATGGATCAAAGACTTAAATGTGAGACCCAAGCCATAAAAATCCTAGAAGAAAACAGGTAGCAAAATCTCTGACAGAGCTTATAGTAACATTTCATCAGATAGATCTCCCCAGGCAAGGGAAACAGAAGAAAAAACAAATAAATTTGGGCTATATCAAAGTAGAAAGTTTTTGCACAACAATGAAAAAACATCAACGAAATAAAAAGACAACTCACAGAATGGAAGTACATATTCACCAATACATCTGATAGGGAGTTGCTATCCGAAATTTACAAAGTACTTAACAAAACTCAACACCAATAAAAAACAAACAACCCAATTTAAAAATGGGCAAAAGACCCAAATAGGTACTTCTCCAAAGAGGACATACAGATGGCCAACAGACATATGAAAAGATGCTCAATGTCAGTATTCATCAGAGAGACTCAATTTAAAACCACAGTGAGATAGCACTTCACGCCAGTCAGAATGGCCATCCTCAATAAATTTGTTTAAAAAGTGCTGGCAAGGATGTGGAGAAGGGGGTCCCTTTTGCACTGTTGGTGGGAGTGCAGACTGGTGCAGCCACTGTGGAAAGCAGTATGGAGATACCTCAAAAAATTAAAAATGGATCTGCCTTTTGACCCAGCCACCCCACTTCTGGGAATACATCCGAAGGAACCCAAGACACTGATCTGAAAGAACATAAGCACCCCTGTGTCCATTGCAGCATTATTTACAACCGCCAAGATATGGAAGCTGCCCAAGTGCCCATCAGTAGATGAGTGGATACAACAGCTACGGGACATTCACACAATGGAATTCTACTCAGCTGTAAAAAATAAAATTTTACCCTTTGCAACAGCATGGATGGACCGGGAGAACACTATAGTAAGTGATATCAGCCCATCAGAGAAAGGCAAATACCACATGACTTCGCTCACATGGGGAATATAATGAACAAACTGAACTGACAAGGAAAATAGAGAAAGACTCACGGGGGGAGACCAGATGACAGCTAGTGGGGGGTGGGGGGTGGGAGGGGGGAGGAACTGAGCAAGGAGGAAAGAGGACTCATGGACTCAGACAACAGGCTGGTGATTGCTGGGGGGAGGGGATTACAAGGGGACTAAAAGGTAATGTAAAAAAATACAATAAAGACTTTTAAATTTTTTCTACTGATGGGTTGTGGTAGATTTAAAAACAAAACAAAACAAAATGTAAATCGCATTATGTCACCGCCACTGGAAAGCCTTCAGCACCATTTTTCACACAGAAATCAAATCGCAAGTCCTTCCCATGTCCTTTGAGTTCCTAGGGATTTGTCCACTGGCCCCTTCTCCACCACACATCACCCCATGTGCCCCAACCACCTGCTCTCCCTGGGGGGACAGACTATCCCCACCCAGGTGTCACAGGCAGCTGTTCAGACCCCTGCACTGTCGCCTCATCCAGGTGTCTGCTCACAGCCCGCCTCCTTCCAGCCCCACCCCAACAGCCCTTCCTGCACCAACAGCCCCGCCATGCCCGTCTCCTCCCCCAGTCGTCCTTTCTTCACCTCTCATCACTTCCGTGCCCTCTACCCTCTACAACCTCCCAGGTGGCTATGAAATCCGTGAGAGCAGCGAGCCCCTGGAGCAGCGTCGGACGCCCATCACGCCGTTTCTGCAGATTTCTAGAAACAGTACCTGTTCCTTAACAGCGCATTCTGGATTGTTCCCGCCAGCGAGCCCTGCTCAGCGGCCCTCATTACTTCAAGCCCCAGAGCACGCCTGCCAGCCCTCGGCTGTAACAGCTGCATGAGCACCGTCCAGGCTCTGAGATATCTGTGATGGACGTTTTTTTCTTTTACAAATTTCTGGCTTCTTTCTATCAGGAGAAATCAGCACATGGCAGTGCCATAAGTACCCTGTAATTGCATTTTTCCAGGGTTTCTTCCCTGCCGCAGAGACTGCGGCAAAGATATCTTTCTACATTTATCCTTACATGCTGGTAATTTTATTTCTGTCGTATAAATTCCCCAAAGTGGATTATCAGGTCAAGAGGTAGATGCATTTTTAATTTTAATAGAACGGATTACTTTCTGAAATGACTGTAATAATTCATAATCCCATCAGCAATGTATGAAAAGTCTTTTTTTCCCCTAATCCCTTGCCAGCCATGAATTTTATAAATCCTATTAATTTTTGTCTGCCGGACGGTCAGCAGTTATATTCATAGTTAATTACACCCTCGTTTCCCCGAGTGAGTGAGATTGAGGGTGAGGTTGCCTCTTGCTTTTGGGTCAGTGGCTGGCAGGTCCCCCGTTTTGCTGGAGGAGGGGACACGTCTGTAAGTCAGGACCTCACGCCCCCCTGTGTGTACATCATTGTCCCTCCTACTGTGACCCTGGAAGCTGGCGCTGGCCAACCACAGCATCCTCTTGTTTCAAAATACCAGCAGGAGAAATGAGAACCCCCGTGCACCCCTGGTGTGGGTGTGGAATGGGGCAGCGATGATGGAGATCAGTACAGAGCCCCCCCAAAACTTTCAGCTGGAACTGCCGTGTGGTCCAGCACTTCCACTTCTGGGTGTGTGGCCAGGAGAAGTGGGAGCAGGGACTCGGGGAGAGGTTTGCACGTCCACAGTCATAGTAGCACAATGCACCACAGCCTAGAGGCGGGGCCCCGAGTGTGCACGGTGGAGGGGCAGGGAAGCGCAAGGTGCTCTGTACCCACAGGGCACTGTCACCCAGCCTTCGAAGGACAGGGCTCCTGCCACCTGCTGCCACCTGCACCAGCCTGGAGGATACTGTGCTGAGTGAGAGAAGCCGGTCACACAAGAGGCAGGCTATGTGATCTGCCCGTACAAGGGCCCTGGCGCAGGCGGGTCACGGAGACAGAGGGCAGAGCGGTGGGGCCGGGGCCTGGGGGTGCAGGACGGGGAGTCGGTGTTTCACAGGGACAGAGCCCCATGTGGGGACATGAAAGTGTCAGGGGACAGCTGGTGACAGTCACACAACAGTGTGAATGTGCCCATTGCAGCAGAAACGCACCCTGAGAAAAGCGGTGAACTTCATGTCCTGGGTGTTTTGCTGCCATTAGAAAATATAAAACAACAGGAAGCACAGGAGGGGTTGTGAGTATAATAACCAATGAACAGCCAGAACCAACCATCCGAAAAAGCCAGAACGTCGCCCGCACCAGGGATGCCTCAGTGAAAATGACCCCGGGGGTTCATGTGACCTCGGGGTGTCAAGGCTGCGTCCCTGAGACCTGGAGAAGCAGGAAGACAGAGTTCGTTCAGGGTGTCTCTGTGGCTTAACTCCGGGGGAGCTCGGGACATTATAGGCAGGCTCTGGAAACTTCGGCTAAGTCTTTTGAGACTTTTTTTCTTCCTCTAATTATTTTTTGTCTTTTTGTTTACATTATGTCCCAATTTGAAACTTGTGCACACTTCTCCTGTTCATTTTTAATCTCTTAGAGCCTCTGACATTTTACTACTAAAATTACATATTCCACAATGAATCAAAAACGTAGCTTGATCTCCTAAACAATACAAGCACATTGTATCAGTTTGAATCTTACAAGACCCTACTAACTTAACATGCAATTACGTTGTTATTTTATTATATCTTCTTAACCACATGTAATATTTTAATCACTCTTATTAATCGCAAGAACATTTGTTGAGACTTGGCTCCTGTTTACCCATCTGTTTGCTGACTTTCCCTTCGTGCAACTTAAGCCTTCCTGTGGGGGCCATGTTGTTTTGTTTCCAAAATGTGTTCTTCAGTAACATCTTGGGGAATTCGGAGGAGACGAGCCGCCAGGTTCCCTTTCTGCAGGAATGTCTGCCGTGTTTTGCACGCACTCCCCAGAGACAGGCTTGTTCGCACTCAGGTCTCGGTGGGAGGCCTCCTTCCCCTCCGCACATTTCATCCCTCGCTTCCTGCTTCCAATTTTGCTTGTATGAAAACATCAGTAATTTTCATTGTAACTTATTTGCAATGATATGCTTTCTCTATAGATGTTTGAAAATCTTGTCTTCGTTTTTCTGTGGGTTTCATGCAATATGCCCAGGTATAAATTGCTTTTTATTCATGATGCTTGGTATAAAGCATGCTTCTGTATTCATGCGTCGGTGTCTTCCAAAGTGAGACGACTTTCAGTCACTTTGTATTCAGATCACTGTTACTCTGACACCTCCTGTCTCGGAGAATCTGGTGAGTTGTGTCAGAGTTGCTCGTGCCGACCACTTGCAGCCCCAACCCTCCTCTCGCACTCGCTACCTCCTTTCTCGGGCTGCGTTTGGACCCATCGCCCGAGTCACTCCTTTCTCTGCTGTGCTGACCCTCTGTTTAATTTCAAAAGTGTCTTTTCACCTCTAACAATTTTATTGGGGCTTTTATTATCTTTATGGATGCTTGAGAAATCAACTCTCTTTTCAAATTTTAAGGGTGCAATCCAGTAAGTTTTGACAAAAAAACTTACCGTAAGCTGTAGAATCACCACCCCACCGAGGCACAGAACTGCCCCACGGCTCAGAAAGGCCCCACTTGCCCTCATGCCCGCCCCCTCACCTACCCATGGCACGCACCTGTCAGCTTTCTGACATGCCGGTCTGCCTCACCTGGGACTTACTATAAACAAAATCACGCATCTCCTGGGTCAGGCTCTTTGCCCTTAGTGCAATGCTGTCGAGATGTGTCTGTGTTGTTTCACGTACCAATAGCCCCGCCTTTTTGCTCCTAACGACTTCACTGTGTCGTGTGCACACAAACACTGACCAGCTCAGGGCGCCTGCGTGGCCACCTCGAAAACCCAGAGATGGGAAGTAACCAGGTAGGATGGTCTGAAATTTAAGTTTTTTGACTGAAAGCAGTGGGTAGCCCATCCTAGGCCAGTATTTTCCCCTGACAGGTCCATCTTTACCTTAACGAGCCTGTCCGTCAACCTTTCACACCTAGGGTGACACACCTGCTAAACGTGCTTTTGCAAAGACAGTCATTTCCCTTTCTCCAGCGCAGGCAGGCCCGGACCGCAAATGCCCTCCTGGTTACTGCTCTGGTGGTGCTTGCTGATGGTTGACCGTGCTGTATTCACCTGTGTAAAAGTGAGTCTGTCTTTGCACCCTCTGTCCACCCGCAGAGGTTTCCCTGCTTCTGCTTTCTGCCACCCCCCTAACCTACCACCAGTGCACATCCTGTAGCCCCACAATGGCCCCTCCTCTGATGCTAATGCATAAAATCAGGTGCAAAACTGCCGTTCTCCGAAGCATTTTCTCAACTCCTTGCAGTGTTTCTTCCCGGCAGGTGTCGTCAGCTTAGTGTAAATACACTCGAGAACACTGTCTCCTGACCTCACGTTTTCTACATTGACAATGGACTCACCCGTCGGGCTCGCCCTCCCCCAGCTCACGGGTGTGTGGCCCTGTCCGGTCTCTGGCTGTTGTGGAAAAAGTCTGCGTGTGCACGTGTTTTCGTGAATCGCACATCAAAACGTGGAAGTGGAAACTGCCAGTGCCCAGGCTGGGTGTGTGTTTGCCAATTGTTAAAAAGCAAACTGCTTACTTACTCTGCCCGTCCGTGACTTAGCCAAGCTAGACACCTTGTAGCAGTCCTTCTGCTAACACTCATAAATATTTGGCCAAGTCAAATATAAACCTTCCCCTCCCTTCTCCCCTTGCTCCCACTGTTGTTTTGGCATGACGGTCAGATCAATAAATACTGCTTACTCCGCATTGACTCAAAGGCAGGACAAGGACGTGCCATGCTGGGACTTCCTCTCTGTGCAGCTGTTTTTCTCCCGAGGTTCCTGCTCCACGTTTTCTGTTCCATTTCTTCCTTCTGTTGCACCTCCCATTGTGGGCTCCACCCATGTCACGTCTTTTCAGTTTTTGTTTTGTTTCCTTCCAAGTAAGACCGCTCTCTCGGGATCTCTCTCTCCCCCGGTCCAAACAGGGTCCCCATCCGTCCGCCTAGG
This sequence comes from Tonatia bakeri, assembly GCA_004024845.1. Lineage (NCBI taxonomy): Eukaryota > Metazoa > Chordata > Mammalia > Chiroptera > Phyllostomidae > Tonatia > Tonatia bakeri. Next base: position 107,197 of record PVIA01003830.1, read on the forward strand.
GCCACCAGTGCCCAAGGCGCGAGCCCACTGCTTCCTGCCCTCCTCGCCTCGCCGTCTCTCTGCGTTCTCTCTGCCGCCTCGCTGGCGGGCGTCTTTCCACAACTTCCTGTGGAAGGGGGACATGAACTCTCTGGACACCCATTCCCCATGAGCACATTTGACTTCAGATCTAGCTTCATCCTGGACCTTCACCGTGCCTGTCGGCTGCATATCCAATCCCCTCTGGCTTTCTGAAGGAGCAGCTGCACCCCCGTGTGTGCCCTAGGTCAAGGTCATGACTTCCCATCCTGCTACGTCAGGTCCCGCTCACCCTGATTCCCTCTTCCAGAAATGCCTGGATTATGACGCCCACCCAGTTTGTTTGTCTCTGAGTTTATCGCATTTTGTATTTTCCCTGTTTCGACATCTCCTTTCACCGAAGAGCTAAACGAGTGTGTTTCTGCCGCTGCCCTCAACCAGAAATCCAGCATCATCCATCCGAGAGTCCAGTCTTTTTTGGCATGAAGCTACTCAACACCCCACCTCATCTCTGCCGTCTTCTGCCACCGTCACTCTGCGTTCAGCGACCACAAGAGCGTGTTTCCGTTTTGAGAGACACAACCCGCTCCCCCACGCCTGGCTGTGGGTCCACACCGGTCTCTACGCGTCTCCGCCTCCCCACGTCTGACAAGTCAGCTGTCCATCCTTCAGGTCTCGGCTCCGGCGCCAATGGCTTTGGGGGTTCTGTGTGGCCTCTCAGGTGACTCATGGCATGTTTCCGTCCCCAAAGCACCCGGCACTTACCTGTGTGGCCGAGGTCACCACGGGCCTCGCCCTTCACTCCTCCTCCTTGGGCGGCCACTGGACGGCGAGACGCACGGTGGTGGCAGCCATGTGGATGGTGCTCCAAGGACACAAGTGTCAAGCCCGGCGCCTGGCTCGCGACAGGGGCCCAGGTGCCATCTGCTGCGCTAAAGAAAAGCTGAGTGTGTGTGTGCAGCCGAGACGCTCCTTCACGCGTGCATGCATGTGTTTCTCCCCCAGGCACCTTCGCTCTCAGGTTAGTCTCTGTTTGTGCACTGGACAAGGGCCTTGAGGGCCCCACGGCAACCTCCCAGTTGGACTTCCTCCCGAGGAGACCGACGCTCGCTCGGCCTTCTGCTGGGGACGGAGCACTCGGCTCCGAGCACTCGCAGTGGCCCTGTGAAGGAGGCCCCACTGGGATTCTGTTCTCTGGGATTCCGCCCACGGTAATGAAGCTCCCGCGCCCAAGGCCACACGGCTGCCAGGCGTCGCAGGCTGGGTCATCTGTCCACCATGCAGCCAAGAGGAAAGGGCAGAGTGTTGAGTAATGTGCCGTTGGCAACCCGGGGAGGCATCCAGCCGTGTGGTGCAGCCTCCGTCCTCGGTGGCTCTGTTCTCCTCAAGGTTCTTCACTCGCTGATCCGCCCTCCCACTCATTAACTCAGGAACCCATCCCATCGCCCTCTGCCTGCCCCATGCTGTTCCCTGGGTCTCCTGCTTCGCGTGCGTTAGGTAAACTCCCAACATCCCACACCGGTCCTACCGGCTCCATCAGTCAGTAAGGAGATCGAGGCATGAAGAGTACAGGTAGCTTTCTGAAGGTTAGAGAGCCAGGACACCTGGAGCTGTGATCAGAAGCCAGGACTCATCCGAGTCTCGTTCAAGCTCAAGCCTGCATGACTCCAAGTTCACACAGCCGGGCTGGCCTATAGCACCATCTCACCCCACTGCCCTTGTTGTGGGTCACCATGGCAGGCATCCCCCAGGCTCCGAGCCGCACCCCCATCTTCCACGCTGCTGGTTCCATGGAGTCAGAAGGAAGCCCAGCCTCCTGCACCAGCCCCTCCCTCCGTGTGCCCGGTGGACGCCTGTGTCCCGGCCCCACACCGCGCTTGTCCTGTCCTCCCGGCCCCAGGAGAGCGCTTCCCCAACACGCCCCTTTCCCGGGAACCAGCACCGGAGCCCAGCATCAGGCTCCGCATTTAGCTGCCGCTCACCCGTCTCTTGAGGCTCTATTTTTAGCAGCCCTGAGCTCAGTCTATTCTTCATGGAGAGGGGATAACAAGAGCCGCGACCTCTTCCTATGAGGATAGGATGAGACTGCGAGGCGGGAGGCGGCGGGTGTGTGGAGGCCGTGATTAACGTCTGTGCCCCACCCCCCTGCCTCCTCCACCCGGTGCCCCTCCCCTCCGCCTCCGCCACCCAGCCCGCCTCACCGGCAGCCCTGGGGCCCCAGAGACACTCAGCTTGTTCTCTAGGGGCCCTTCTCTGGGCACCCAGCCTGCCTGGGCAGACCCATCTGGGCTCTTCTAGCACCAGATGGATCCTTCGGGGAAGCCCCGTCTTTGACCTGCGAGCTCCATGGAGTCAGGTGTCTCCATGCACCTGCCCCTCACACATGGCTCTGTGCTTGGTACATAGTAGAGGCTGCAGAACGTGTTTCTGAATGAATGAATGAGCAAATGAATGAAGGAATATCATGCTCACACCTCTCCCACTTTCGAGGGAGGCAGAGCCGTGGCGTTATGTCTGCTCCTAAATTATGCTTCCACAATTACATTAAAAACCTGATTGTCTCGGGAGTCGAAAATTATATCACGTCCCCGTTCTGAATGAGCAAGGAGACACACAGATCGTTAGAATAATGACTCAGGAAACACAGTCTGTGACATTTAAAGGGTGTTGTCAGGACCCAGGAGCCCAGACAATGGCTCCTGCAGTTGCCATGATCGAGGGGAAGGGTCACGGCACTGCGGAACTACACAAAAACTTAGGGGTGACTTCATGTAACCTGCTCGCTCTCTGCCGAGGGGACCGAGGCCCAGAGGACAGGAGACTGGGCCAAACTATTTTTTAAAGGACTGTGCTTGGAAGATGTTTGTCTAGGACACACAGCTCTGGGCGAGGGAAGTCTCGTCTCCAGTCGGTGACTCAGACTGGAGAGGGAACGACTTGCAGCAGCTCAGAGGGAGAGGCGGAGGAGGGGACGAGGACAGGCAGCTGGGCGGCAGGCCTCCCCCTCGGCGGACCGGACGGGGCTCCGGGCCGGGACACAGTGCTCCCTCCAGGACAGGGCTCCGCCTGGAAGAGCCGCTGGTGAACTAAGAGTAAGAGAGAGCAAGGGTGTGAGAGTGAACGAGGTGGGGGGCCGGGCACGGAGCCCAGGCCTCTGAGAGTCCGTCCCAGCTCCGAGCATCAGGGGCACCCCTGCTTCCCGCTTCCCATTGGCCCTTTCTCACCTTCACCTCCAGAAGCAGACGCAGCCGGGGGAGGCTGCTGGCCCCGGGACAGTGGAGGCCCAGGAGCAGAGCTGGACCTGACCTTCCGTTCTGCCAGTGAGTAATGAAAGCACATGCCGCCTGAAGCCACTGACGTTTTGAGGTGGTTTATTAAGTAGCCAAAAAATAATGAATCTATAAAGGTGCATGCTCTGCAGTCCAGAAGAGCTGGCTCTGTCCCCTGCCATCAGGCTCGTGTCCTCTCTGGGTCCAGGCCCCTGTTAGCCCAGACCCGGCGCGGCCAGGAGAGGGGTCAGAGGCTGCTGTCGGCCCGGAGTTGGCCCGCGTCAGCCCACACATGTGTGTAAGTTGAACCAAGGCGGGGAGCGCTCGAAGCGCACCTGCCCTGGCACCTGTTGTGTACTGGCACGTGACACGGTCATGTCATCTGCCCCCTCACCCCAGAAGAGCCGCTGCTGGACTCTGTCCCCCCTTCCCTGCCCCCACCCCAGACGAAGAATGACGTGGGCTCCTGTGAAGACACAGAGCCCCATGCCGTCCCCACTGGCTCCTCCCCCAGCTCACAGGCGGCAACGAGCCGGCCCTTCGCCCAGCTGGAGGAGGGAGGGAGGAGCCGAGTGTGTTTCATGAGCAGGTGGCTTCATGGGCCGGCAGAGGCCAGTCACGGACGCCTCCGTCAAAGGGAAGCAATGCTACCGTCTACCTCTCCCACCACTATGGAGACTGAGTGATCATGTGGCCGAGTCACACGTGGCATGCTGACATCATTCCTGTGGGTGTGTCATCGACGTGTCACCACACATGGGAAGCTCATGGTTAGGGGCTCAGGCCCCTCCCGCCCTTATCCCCACTCTGCTCCCCATTAACTGGACAGCCCGCTGCCCCGGGCACCAGTCCTGCACCACACGGGCCGGCGGTTGTTTGCTGAGCTGCAGGAGCCCATCGAGTCTGTCGGCTCTCGGGGCTCATGACCCTCACAAAGATCCTCCTGGGAAGAGTGCCACCAGACACTGCCGGGAGCCGACCGAGGGCTCATCAAGCAGCCAAGTGGGGCCTCGCTGTGGAGCTTCGACAGACTCGGGGAGGAGCCAAAATCTCTCCAGTGGCAACCCCCAGGGAGGCCCCCCACACACGTGCACACACGTGTTCATGGTGTTGTAACGGAAAACAGATGAGTCCCACCCCCGAGGCAGAGTGGATGTGGGGGCCCCGGGTGACCTATCGGTCCCCAAGCTGGCCCACCTGTCTCAGTCAGTCCCGGCTGCTGTGAAAGAACACCGTCAATCGAGGAGCTTAAACCAAAACCATTTATTTCTCACCGTCCTGCAGGCTGGAAGTCCAAGATCAAGGTGCTGGCATGGTTGGCTTCTGGTGAGGGTGCTGCCCTTGCTTACAGCTGTGCTCACGGGACCTCTTCGTCCAGGTAGGAGGAAGAGGAGTCCACCTGCCTCCTCTTCCTGCTCCTGCAGGGCACTGATCCCATCACGGCCCCACCTCCACGCCCCCATCACCTTCCCACACCATCGCATGGGGGTTGGGTTTCAGCACAGGAATGTGGGGTGCACAGGGGTATGGAGCATCCAGTCCACAAAGCCATCTCCGCAGAGCCCCCATTCTTATCCTCTGGGACAGAAGTTGAAAGCTGGCAGCCTGAAGGACAAACTGCCCTCCTGGATTATGTCTCGCTTGTCCTGGGTGTTGCAAGATAAATCGATTTAGTGGCTAATATTTCACGGTGAAAATATTTCCTGTCAGAGTCCAGCTTTCAACTCGTCTTCAGAAACAAGCTCTCCAGAAGCATCTGCAGGCTGCCGCTTGGCCACCGTGGGCTGCGGCTGCCACCCCTGCAGAAGGGGCTTAGGATGCTGTGTGGCTACAGCCCCTGGCCCTCCCAACCCCGAGTGGTGTTTGATATCTGACACCTGGATTCAAGGAACCTTCTCCAATGTGCGTGATGTTTTTATTGTTTGAATTCGTAACCTGCCCCTGAAGACAATCCCCTCTTAAGGGACAAGGAAACCAAGGCCCGGCTCTCAGAACGGAGCTGGGACTGGTGCCTGGCGTGCAGCACGGAAAATACCATTGTCACAAACTCCTCTCCCTTCGAAGCCCAGCTCCAGGTCCCCACTCTATCGCCACAAATGTCCAGGCACCCAAAACTCTGTCCTCTGCTCATCTTGTGACCTCCGTGGTGGTGAGGACTCCCAAACTCCGTAGCAGACCCAACAAGGATGAGCACAAACAGAAACTGGGTGCTTGTGTCCCCTGCCTGTTCTCTCGTCCTGTCTCCCCAGGTGGTGAGATGATGCCCGGGGAGGGACGCAGGACTGACAGGGCACCTGGGCGAGCTCTGAGGCCGGTGATCTCATTCTGGGAGTAACTGACTTGCGATTCCCTGACTCACTGGATGTCCCTGCTCCTCCTCCTTGGAAGGCAGCGAATTCCCCTGAAGTCAGCCTGGCTGCCTGGGGGACCCTGGGGCAACGAATGCAGTCACTGGACAGGAAGAGTAGCTGAGCAAAAAGTCAGAGGACGCCTGCAATCCAGAAAGTTTAAAAGGTGGTTCTGTTTTATCTCTCTGTCAGGCCACGGGGGGGGGGAGAATGGGGAAAGTTTAGGCCCTCAGACAGTAACCTTGCCGTCAAAGGGCTGAGAGGCTCCAGCTGCAGAGAACCATTCAGGGTTCTTCGCTACAGGCTCTGTTTATGCTTCCGTGGTGTTGCATAATCAGTTTCCTTCAGAAAGCCCCTGTGTCTTAATCAGGTTGGACTTTGCAGATCCGGCAGGTTCCCCGCAGAGAACATGCAGACGCTGCCTTTACCTGGTGGCAGATTAACCCCAATCTTGCTTCTTGCAAAGAGCGCCGGGCATTGCATGGAGGATGTGGGAATGTCATCAGGAATGGCAGGGAGCCCGAATCCCCACCCCACGAGGCCCCTTTTGCCGCGTTCTGGCCGCTCAGGTGCGTCCGCCTTCGCACGTGTGTCTCCGCCAGGGACGGGGCGACCGCTCCTCAGACCAGAAGACCAGTCCCTCGCTGGACAACCACAGCGGGCAGAGACGGCTGCCTTTGGCTGAGGAATCGCTGCTCCTGCCAGCTCTGCCCCGGCCTCCGGCTCCCCTCTGAAGGGCGTGTCTGCCACACACTCGTCTGATGGCCCTTCCTTTGCCCACAGAAGGGGACCCCCGCACTCCCCTCTCTGAAGATGACCCCTCTCTTGGTTAGTGACCCCGGGCAAGGCATTTAACCTCCCTGAGCTTCAGTTTTCCCATCGGGAAAATTGGAATAATGATAACACTCACCCATGGGGTTTTGTGGTAATTCAGTCAGACAACACATGGACAGTACAGTGTTCATAAGAGCTCCTGAAAGACAGTGAGTTTTCTGTGTCAGCTGATGACATCACCAACATCACCGTCATCACCATCATTGTCAACACCTTCATTATCATCGTCGTCACAATCATCTTCATAACCATCGCCATCATCTTCATCACCACCACCACCATCATCACCATCATCTTCCTGTGAATGGTCATAACCCTGGGCCCCTCCCGTCGTCTCACGAGACGTGGCATATCCAGGCTTTACTGACCTCGGTGCCTTTACTGCCCTCAGCAGACACACCCCTAAGACCCGTCTGCACAGAGAGTTGTCACACTCACTGGGTAAATAATGGAGAATCACTCACCGCTTAAGTGTCTATCTGGGACTGACGAGGAAGTCCTCCAGAAAGGCTGGTGCTTTCACGGCAGTGAATCTGCCATTTCTTCTCTGTCTGTGTTTTGTTACCTCGCATCCTGGAAAGGGAGACAATGAAAAATGCTAAGTGTCGTTTGCATTCTTGGGTCCCTTGGTCACCAGTTTGTAAAGATGGGGTATGTGGGGGGTGTGGTCAGAGGCTCGCCGTCCCGTCTCCGGCATCACTCAAGTCCCTGCATGGTTAACCAAAGGCAATGCGTCATATCTTCTGTGACGTGGCAAGTCCCTTCTCCGCAACCCATCGTCCCAATCAGCCAGGAGAGAAGCAACGTGTCTGCTTCCAGTGTGTAGGTCGTAAGCGAGCCAAATCCTCGGGAGACCACACCGAGTTTTCTGAAGGCTCCCCCGTCCTCCTTGCTGGAGAGAGCTGCCAGGACAACAAAGAATGCTAGGCCACCCCATCCAAGGTGGCAGGCCGTTCAGGTTTGCTCAGGCCTGAGGGGCGGCCCAGGAAGGGAGACTTCTGGTTCTAAAATAGGAGCAGTGTCGGGCACCCAGGGATGAGCCAGTCACCCTACCCCGACCACCAGGTAGGCTGACAGAGAACCAATCGCCAGAACCAGGATGGCACTCGGGGCCTGTCTGCATGCGCAGAGTGGGCTGGCCACCCTTGATGTGCAGAAGTTCAGACGCCTCAACACCGCCCTTTGTGTCCCCAAAGGCCGCAGGCTCTGCCATCCAGCCCTGGCTCAGCCACATGCACGCACGAGCCTCCGGTCTCGCCCTTCTCTGTCTGCCTCGCTCCCCCCTCCCCCTCGGTTTGCTCACACCTCGTTCAGGACCTTCAGGTCTCTGCTCGGGGAACCTGGCCTGAACTTTTCTTTCCCATCCACCCTTGGGATGGCCTGGCTCTGAGGTGACAGTAACTCACCGCACAGATGAGTTGGGAAGGAGTTCTAGGCTGTGGGAGTGTTTGTATAAAATGGGGATTGCAGAAGTGTTTCCCCAGTGTTTCGGCAGGCCCCAGTGTAGAGACATCTGAGTCTACTTTTCTAGGAAATTTTTCATTTTGTCTGTATTTTTCACTTACTGACACATCACACTTCTGCCAGAGTGTGTCTCTGAGGTCCTGGCACTTAGGCCACCGCCCCACGGCAGTGCCGGGGTTTCTTTGGCCACTGTTTGTGATCAGCATTGTCTGCTATCTACTCACCAGTATGTGGGAGAGGCAGATACTGCTCTTGTTTACACTTATTTTCCACGTCACTATGTTCTAGTCTTATATTTAGATACTTTTTAGTTATTAGAAGGGGTCAGGGAGACTGGCCTTTTCCCAAACTTCCGGCCGCTCGGCTCACCAGCTGTCAGGCATTGTCCCCGCCCCCCAGCATAAAACATGGTGGCTCGGTGTGCACAGTAACACTTTCCATATCTGCAATGCACCGAACATTGATGATTTTCTGTTATCGATACAACTGCGTCTTAGAACGTGATGGGATTTCCGACCCTGGGAGGCTGGGAGGGGTGTCAGCCGTCTGCCCCCTTGGTTCTGTTCTCCACTCTTCCTCTGCCCAGCTCCCCCTCCAACAGGCTGGAAGACGCCAGGCGGGATGAGGAGGGAGCAGGTGCCGGACAGGCAGGCTCGGGCTCCGTTTTCTTTCCTTCCTCTCGTTCGGGTGTCCGCCATATCTGAGAGCAGGCCGGCACTCACCTTTGCTTGCCTCGCCCTTGGTTTTCCGTCTCCCACCAAGGTTCCCTGACAGCGATGTCTCCCGGCATCAAGCCAGGGCCTGGCGGGACTAAGATGCCCTCTGGTGCCCGGCACCTGAAAGTCAGAGTGGAAAGGGCCTCTGGAGATCACAGAGCCCGACACCTCCCTGGCACATCCGAAGACTCTGAGGCCAAGGAGCAAGAAGACTTGGCAACAGCCACGTGTCTCCTATGGGCAGAGCCTGGACCCACGCCCCAGGCCCCAGGGCTCTCTCAGATGTGGGTCTCTCCAAAGAAGGTGAGGAGAGGAAGGACGGGGACCCCCCACCTGGGTGCAGCGAGAAGGACCAGGAGCCGCCCTTCTTCGAGCAGAGGAGGAGGGAGCGCCTGCAAATCCGAGTCCCTGATTCATGTTCCTCTCCTACAGTCCACGCGCAGCCTCTGATTCTGCACCCTGCGCATCAGGGCCACACAGATGGTCGGTTGATCCACCGAGGCCACAATGGCCACACGGCCTGGAAGGTGTCCATTCCCTCTGCCAAAACTCTAACCTCTTTACGGCTGGGACTTTGAAAACAGAATAAACAAAGTTTCCCAAGAAGCTGGGAGAAAGCCCTTCTCCTGAGGTCAGGCCCACTATGTAGGGACGGCCAGGCACAGACGCCGAGGGACCATCTCCGAGCAGCTGGGCCCACAGATGGCCGGTCATCCTGGAGGCCGGGTGCCCGCCTAGCATCTCACCTTCCTCCCTGGCTCATCCTGCAGGGCCCTCGACCAAAGCACAGAGTGAAGCATGGCAGCATCGTGAAACACACACACACACACACACACACACACACACAGAGCCGCGGGCAGGAGGAAGGAGGGGAGACCACTAACGTGATTGAAAAGTTTGATTCAGTGTGACTTTTAAAATCCACAAGACTTTCCAAAGAGGACCTCTCTCATAAGGAGAATTTTAAATACTCCTAATTTGCTTCTCAATGGTGATTGTTAAAGGACTTGACCTTGGTGCATAAGCATAAGCAAAGCTCAGCTCTCCTTATCCCGGGCACCTACACACAACTCCAGTTCAGCCCACGGCAAGGGCTGCCTTCACTGCAGACCCAGCTGCCTGCTCCGCAGCCCCAGGCCTCGTGGGAAGGAGCCTGCAAGGCGAGCTCAACCCCAGGGAGCCGCTGACAGATTCTGCAAACCCCTCCACGAGTGTACTCATTTCATCACTTCACACAGGCACAGCAGTTACTGGTCTCATTTTGTAAACTGGAGCTCATGGAGGTTGAATCATCCTGGTCAAATTCCTCTAGGGCACAGCCGCTGAACTTGAACCTTGCCTGGCCTATGTGTGGCCCTGGAGTGTTCGGTGCTGTGCTTGCAGCTGGCTGAGTGAGTTTGCCTCCCCCAGGGCCTGTACGTTTCTCGATATGATGTGTATTCACATCATATGGCCACTTCTCTCTGAGGCTTGTGCACAGCGGGTGCCACGTGATCATGCTTTCAATGTCTGCCGGCTTGTTGGAATGAGTGGCTAGAAACTCACCCCACCTTCTCCTGGCTCTGCTGTGTGACTTTGGGCAGCTCACTTTCCCTCTCTGGTCCCTGGTTTTCCCACCTGTGACGTGAGTTTTTCAAACCCCACGATCTCTCCTTTTCCGCCTCATGCCCAGTATCTCAGCATGAAACAGTGTGGCAGAGAGAAGGTGAGGTCTCGTCACACTCCCACAACCAGCCAGAGATGCTGGAGACGGAGGAGAGGGAGCTGCTTTGGCCTGAGAATCCTGGAGTGCACATGTGGCAGGACAGGCCACAGAACTGTGGGACCCAGTCAAAGGGACGACTCTTTCTAAAAATGTTTTGCACATTTCAAGATGGCGACAGCAGAGCATTAAACGAGGACAGCCTGCCGAGCACAGGGCCCTTGTGACCACACACTCGTGTACACAAAGGCCAGCCCAGCAGACAGCCCCGCAGACACATGCACGGGGCTGGCCAAGGGCCCCTCGAGGAACCTGACCTCTAAACACACCGAGCCCTGAGGTGCAGGGTTGGGGGTGATGGCCAGAGGGGCCGGCACTCTCTCCTCACGGGCTCCCAGGCCCTCCAGTCTACCTGCCAGGTCACAGGCCGCGTAATGGGAGTTGACTCAGGGAAATAGCTTTGACCCAGGGGCAGTTTTACCCAAGGGGACCATTGGCAACATCTGGCGACATAGTTATGTCCCTGCCACGTGGTGAGTATAGGGCAGGGACGCTGCTGGCCGTCCCACAAGGCACAGCAGGTGCTCGAGCGGCACATGCGCCTGTCCTCGCCTCCGCCACCTGGTGTCCCAGCAGCCCCAGGGCCTACTGAGAGCCTCACTGGCTCACCTTGACCTTCCTGGACAGTGAGACTATGGGACGCAAGATGCCATTTCTACACCGAGTGCAGAAAGAGCGGGACTATTCTCCCAAGTCAGGTCTTCCCCGTAGCTGCCCGGGGGTGCAACATGTCAGCACCTCAGCTCCTGCCTCGGCCTCCAGGTTCCTCTCTTCTCACAGGGTCACATTCCTAGGGAGAGGCTGCCTCTCCCTGTGGTGACAGACAGGAGGCTGGGTCAGGAGCAACCGCACGAACAGGAAGGCCTCCTGGAAGAATCCCGGAAGGGAAGGGCTGGGAGGACTCGGTGCCCTGCGACCCCCAGCTTCCCTGGGGCTCCCCTGAGACCCCCTGTAGTGAGGGCAGGAGGACCTCCTGCATCTGCCCAGTGGCACAGAGAGGCAAGCCATTTTTAAGTGCAATGCACTATTACACTTGAAAAATGCACACACGCTTTAGGTTTCACTCTGAATACATCAGCCCACATTTGTCACATCAAGATAATAGTTTCAAACCCAATATTTTTACCAAAATCTATGCATGGGACCGATGCTCTGAGCATGAATCCCCACTCAAAATAGATTCCCTTGGTCTGAAGTACTGCTTAGACCACGTCCGCAGGTCCCGGGGGTGAGGCAGGCCTCAGGCCAGGACCATGAGCGGACCCAAGCTCCAAAGTGGGAAGCAAAAGCCCAGAGATCAGAATCAACCCTTTCTTTTCTGACGTCGTTTTCCACCTATCTTTACCAACGTTGCCTCGTGGGACCCTCACCACAGCCTACAAGGGGAGAAGGAGGACAGGGTCATGACCATGTCCACCTCTCAAAGGAGGGAGGAGGGACCCAGCAGACGATAGAGTCTGGCCGAGGCCCCCCAGGTGGCCACAGGGAATCCTGGTCTAGGAAAGAGCATCCACACAGCCCACAGTGAGAGGGCATGCTGCAGGGCCCCCTGGGGACAGGTGACGTGGCCTGGAGGTTCAGGGAAGACCTGGGCTTCGCGTCAAGGACAGGCAGCAGTGACCTGCAGGGTCAAGTCCAAAACGGACAGACAAGCACAGGGAGCCCTAGGCTGAATGTTTGTGTCCTCCCAAAACTTCTCTGGGGAGAATAACTGCACCACTTTTCTAGGAACAAGAGCCACGGAGAACAGACCTTCTGGGCGTGTCATGGGAGAATAAGGAAGCGTTGATCTTCCCAGTGAAATCTCAGAAACGATTGGCGGCAAGTGCACTAACTGCAGCTGCTGAGGCCTATGGGGGGGGGGGGGTAACAGAATTATCCTCAGGAGAGAGGGCCCCTTGTAGCACAGATTTTCCCTGCTAGGTGAGTGTTCTGGGAACCCTTCTGGATCAGTGCGCTAGCTGGCGTTGTTGTGAGAGGCTGCATTCAGCTTCAGTGAATTTTTCGGAAGACTCTTTCAACTCATTTGCCCATTTCATGATGGGTGATCTCCAAGCACACCTGCCCACACCATGATGAGTGTTCAGCAGTTCTCGACCAACAACAGTGTGACCCCCATGCCCCACCCTCCCCATTCACCCGCTCTCACCCCAAGCAACTTTGGTTTCCCTGGATGAAAAATATCCTCAAAGGGAAAAGTGTTGCTGATGTGGAAGAGATGAAAGAATAAACAGCAGAAGCACTAAAAGGCATCAAAATCGATGAACGCAAAAACTATTTTGAGGAGTGGAAAAAACATCTTGACAGGCGTGTTGTATCAAATGGAGAGGACTTTGAAGGTGACTGGAGTTCAAATGTGTAAGAAAAAATACACAATTTTTCTATAAATAAGTTCTGGTTTTGGGGATCCCTCCCGTATTTAACTTTTTTCATGGTCCTTGGAGGTATTTAATTTGATTGTCTTCTTATCTGTCCCTGAGCACTGTGCCGCCCCATTCACCTGAGATTATATGCTCAGGCCCCCATGAAAATAGTAAAAGGAAAAGGTGGGGGTGCAGAGACACCCTTCTGTGGGGGTCAGGACCCCTGGGCTTGAGGTAAAAGGGAGCTGGGTTTAAAACTTGAAAGTTACTTAAACTTCTCCACTCTCAGTCTTTGCCTCCATAAAACTATCTTCATAACCGTACCATTTTTAGGGTCGTACCAAAGGTGAAATATAATCCAGTGAACACTGGGCACTCATAGGTAGTGCCGCCGACTATACGTTTCTTGTGACCAGGGACAGGTTGTCTCTACAGTTCTGTGGGAAAGCAAAGGACCTGGCGTGGCCAAAACGGCCCCGAAGAAGTGACCTCTGAAGCACTCATACTGACTGACATCAGAGTGTAAGACACACAACCGTGTCTGAGAGAGTTTGGTGCTGGGCAACCACACGCAAGCAGAGGAATGGGTCAGAGTAGACCGAGCCACACATGTAGTTTGTTATTTCGCATTTCCACGGAGCAGAGAATAACTTTGCAACAAATAGGGCAAGAGAAAATGGATACACATAAGAAAAAAATCACTCCACTAGAAGACAAGGTGGGGATCTCAGGCAGACTTTCCACCAGCAAAATCTGTGCTAAAACGTCCCCCAGCTGCCCTTTCGGCGCGTGACCCGCCGTGGGCCCTGAGGGCACATCCAGCCAGCTGTGCCAAGCCACTTCCCTGATTACCCTTATCTGCAGCAGGGAGAGGACAAGTGAGATGACTTCTAAGGCAGCTGTAGCTCCGGAGACTCTGCCCCTAAATGGTAGATGGGAGGGGAAGGCCATCAAGGCAGGGGACCCGGTGCGGAGAGTTCGGAGCCCCAAGTGGGACGGGCCAGCAGGCTGGAGCAGGAGACAGGGAGGCGGGGTGAGGTGAGGCTGCGGAGCAGAGAGCTGGCCTCGGGACAGAGGCCTTTCTCCTTCCCAGGGCCGTCAGAAAGGGGCTGATGTCCTAACCAAGGGTGACACAATGCACTGGTCTTGTGCAATGACACGGAAATCTAACTCCCGGGACGGGAATTGGCAAATGCCTGCTGGTTGTACAAAAATGTGCAATTGGTACGAACACTGACACCCGGGAGAAGCGGCCGGCCGGCGGAGGACAGCAGCCATCTCTGCGAGACAGGGCTGCCAGAGGGTTTTGCTCCTCCCCTCACAGATGTCTGAATTGTACAGATACTTCTCATCGGCGCCTGCTGCCTTTTGTGAGAGGAAAGCAAAGTTTGTTTTCTTTTCCTGTTTTAAAAACAAAACCTCTGCAGACATGCCTTCTGTGGACGATAGGCATAAATCGCCAAGGAAACTGCCCTAATGCGACCCAGACTGGCACTGGGCAGGCTGGGAACAGAAATAGAAAGGTCTCCCGATGATGTCATGTCCAGTGGCCTTGACATTGGTGCAGGCTTTAGCAGGCCCAAAGAAAGGACAAAACAGACCCAAGGCCTCACCGCTCACCCAATCCAACCTACACATCTGGCTGCCGCAGGAGAGGGAGGTCCGAGAAACAGACCCTTCGCCGAGACGCCCCTCGGGGGTGAGGAGCGTTCCCGAACAATAACCCCAATGAGACGTCCACGCATGGGGAATCCTCTAAAAGGATCCCAGCGGCAACAGCAATAAAGGCTTCGGTTAATGAAGAGGAAATCGAACCCAACATGTGCAAGTTCCGCCCAAAGAGTGTGGTTCAAAACAGTCAAGCTGTGAACCGAGACCGGCTCCCACGGGGATCTGTAGAGGAGGGTCAAGGGCGGGAAGCTCCACCCTGAGGGCCCACAGACTGCAGGGACCTGCAGTGGGTGCTCCATCTCCCGGGCGCAGTGGACGCGTTGGAAATCCACCAATCTCCCGCACTCGATAAGCATGTTTTCATTGCCGTTCCAGTAAAAATCCTGGCAAGGTTGGTGGGATGCTTTATGTTTCTTTATACATTTTTTTTTAGCTATAATGTACATTAAATAAAATTCACCAGTGTTTAAGCACGCCATTTGATGAATTTAGACAAACATTCCATGCGTGAAAATGCATGTAACCACCACACCACCCAACGTTCTCATGTTCATTACCCCAAAAGTCTCCCAAGGATGTTCAGGAATTTGGCAAACTGGTCTTAAAACACACATGGGAGACCAAAGGTCAGGGACAGCCCCCACGAGTGTGAGGAAGAGCAAGTAGAGGATTTCAGCTAACAGATACAAAGAGTCATCTCCAAACCCCAGTAACTATATGACATAAATACACAGTCCAAAGGCACCCTCACGAATTCTGGAGACAGACACACTCCGGTGCCGGATCGCCACGTACCCTCCCAGCCGCAGGTACCAAAAATGCATCTCCCGTCGGTTTTACTGGAATACTGTCACATCGATTCACGTGCAGACAGTCTGTGGCCATTCTCCTCCTGTGACCGTGGAGCTGAGCAGAGACCGTGTGGTCTGGGAAGCCCAAATAAAGTATCGGTCGGTGTTCAGTCTCTTTGCAGGAGGAGCTGGCCAGCCACGGCTTACGGCACTGGCTGGGTTCTCTGGCTGCGTGATATCGGAGTTGAAGGTACTACTTCCTCCTAATCATAGACACTTACAATTTTCTTTCTTTACCTCTCTCATTGTCTGCACTCCTTTTATGAGTTCCATCAAATGTTATTTAAAGCGTCAGCTCCTTCCATCACGTACTCCCTTATTTTTGTGTAGCGTCGTTTCTCCTGCCCGGAGCGCACCCATCGGGATCCAGCGTGGCGTGCCGATATTGACGCACCCCTATTTCCGTCTAAAGCATTGCTGGTTGGCCTTCGGTGTTGAAGTTGGTTTTGCTAGAGGTGGAATCACTGGGCTGCGTTTACTTCCCATCAGTATGCTGGTGGTTATCGCCTGTATCTTTGACTAAGTTACAAATCAAACACAAAGACTACTTTTACTGGTTTCCTCAGAATGCTGGGACCTGGAAATATACTAATCATTGTCTTTATGCTTTTCTGTTTAGAGTGTGGATCCTTGATCTCTTCCAAATCTCCCGGTTACCACTGAAAGAACAGTAACAGATGTTAAACTAATTAATAGAGAGAGAAAGGAAACGATTTTTAAAAATTTAAAAGAGGATGGTTGTGGGAGGGGGAGGGGTGGGGAGAGGACAAAGTGGGGACAGTGACGGAAGGGGACAGGGCTCCCGGAGGGGGGGGCACACCACAGAGAGTGCAATGCATCACGGAGTTGCACCAGTGAAACCTATAAAATGTTATTAATTAATGTCACCTCCATACATTTAATTTTAAGATAAAATGAAATAAAAGACGGCAAAAACAAACAGAAATAAAAACATGCCACAGGGGGTCAGGCAGAAAATACGGACTGGCTCTCTGCCCCAGGTCACTCAGCTGTTCACGGCCAAGACCCAGTGGCCACCCAGGGGCTCTGGCTCCACAAGGAACGGTGTCTGAAACCCCAGAGTCGTCCTGCCCCCGAGACCCACCCCTAAGCCATCAGATGTGACTCGAGAAATTACACTCATGACGCGTGTGGGAGCACTTCTGTCCCAGCCCCGGCCATGCGGCCAGTGGGTGTCATGGCTCCAGGCCCTCCGTGACTCCGGTACCGGGTGTTGTGCCGAGCTGGGCTGGGTTTCCACTTTCCTCATGTCTCCCTCATTGATTTATGACTAGAAAACTCAATCAATGAGTGGGTTTAAAACCCCACTCTGGTGCTTCCCACCTCTCTCAGAATAAAATGCAGAACTGTCTTCCCAAAGCCCTGCCTGGCCCCCGAGGGCCTTCTGCCCGCTCTCCCTCGGCCTCCCCTCCGCTCCGCTGCTCCGGCCTCACCCGCCACAGTTTTCGTTCAGGTCCTTTTCCTCTCCCAGCGCCGAGCCTCCCCTCCTCCAGAGTGCCAGTCCCAGCTCCACAGGGTCTCTTCCTACACAGCCGCGTTTCCCAACCCTTTCCATCTCTCGGCACACACACACAAATTACTGAAATTCTGCGGCACATCAAAAATGACATGTTTTGCCGATCTGATTTTAAAAATAGCTGTAATTTTGATTCATTCATACCGGAGAGCCATTGTGTGGGCTGCTGTCAGTTTCACATTTGGCTGGCTAAGGAAAAAGGGATCAGTGCGCCCGAATAAACAGTCAGGTACCGCGTGGTATAAACATTTCTGCAGCGCACTGCTTGAACGTCGCTGTTCCAGACCATTCTGCAACGCCCTGCTTCCCCTCCCATGCTTCTGCTCAGAAGGCGGTCCCCCCTGACCACCGGGCATGTGTGCAGTAGCCAGTTCCCAGGGGGACTCTCACCGCAGCCCTGGCCTACGTCTCCTCAGGTCACTCAGCCCAGCACCCACGAGGCCCAGGGTGCAAAGGAAGCCCCCGTGTCTAATCACTTACTGGTTACAAGCCAAGCTGACGAGCTGTCCCTGCAACGTATGTCTGTTCTCCCACGCTGACACACACATGGTCATACCAGGATAAGTTTGAATGTAGAATGCTCAGGTTCCTCCGAGTTTGTGCCGGGAATTGGGGGTGGGGAGTGGGGGTTGGAGGGGGGAGGCTCTGGTTCCCAGATCCGGGCTCACTCCCATTTTCCATCAGGGGAAGCAGGCCCACCACGGACTTTCAACTGCCGTGTGTCTGTCCTCTTGCGGCTCCCCTGGAGGGCCGAGCTTTTCCTCGGCTGGAGTGGAGTCCTCCAGGCTCTCAGCCTGTCCTTGGGTATGGCTGCCCAACAGATGCTTGGCCCTTGGGGGTCACGGGCAGGGGCGATGACGCCGGGAGCGGGAGCAGCGGCAGGTTGGCACACCTGGAACAAGTCTGTGGCTTGAAGACATGACAGGATGACCCATCTGGCTGCTGCCGGGACAGGGTGGCAGGTGGAGAGTGTGTTGGAGTCCTGGCTCCGTCACTTCCTCGCTCTGTGTCTTGGAGAAGTCCTGTCACCGTCCTCTGATCATTCTGGGGGCAATTGCAGGGCTGAGGACAGGAGAGGTGGTGGGGAGTCCTCAGCAGGCGTGAGCAGTGGGGTCCTCACCATTCTCCTCCACCAGATCCTGCGGTTTGTAACAGGATCAGGGACCCACAGACAAATTAATCATCTCCTTGGAATTAAGTCCTGAATTGCAGACTTGATATTTCATAAAATTTTCAGAGAAAGAAGAGGGAAGGAGGCTCTGGAGTCACTCAGAAAAACTACTTGGGGAGGCGGGGCCAAGGTGCACCCAGGGAAGGGGCCTTTGGCAGCAGCAAAGCCCTGCGCACCCAGGCCCCTTCCGCGGGCAAGGGGGCCAGTGTCGGAGGGCCGTACTTTGACGGACACAGCGAAGCTGAGTGTCTTCGCACCAGCCCGAAGAACAGTCGTAGGAGGGGAGGGAGTAGGTCTTCTGAACCATCCCACTTCCTGCCCCTGGACAAGACCCTCCTGCCCCCCATCAGACAACATCCTCTTCCAAGGGAACCGGAAGCTTGCTTGCAGGCAACAGAGCCCGTCAGAGGCCCTGCCTGGGGAGGGAACCACTTTTTGCCCACAAAGCTGCTGGGCTTTCATGTCTACTTGGAGTTTGCAGACAAGACTCTGAGGGGTGACGGTCCCCGCACAGGCGCCATATTGAAGCAGCCCACCCCCAACCCCTGCCCACCTCCCCCCCCCTCGCCATGTGCTCTGCTAATTACACCCTGGTGTCCTGGGATCAAACTGGATTCAGGAGGGTCCCTCGGCTCCTCAGCTTCCCCTCCCTTCATCCCCTGAAGGTCAACCCAAGGACAACCCAGGACATGTGTGTAGAAAAGGCTGCAGAAGAACACAGTGAATTCATGGAATGGGACACAGGCCCGGCTGCCTGCAGCCATGGGAGCCGAACTCAAGAGACAGGGGCCAGCGAGGAGCTGTGCATGGTTTATTCAAGTGCCGGCATCTGGAGAAGATGAGGGACCCTCATCCCAAAGCCCACCTTCACATCTCAGTGCAGGCGGCGGGGGTTCATAGGGAGAGGGAGGGAAAGCAGGACGAGACCAGGGGAGGGGTTGCAAACTTCTGTACATGCCAACCAGCGCCGTGCCTTCCCACCAGGGCCTCCGAACTGGCCGAGCAGCCGTCTGGGCCACATCTCCATCCTGGTTTCCCTGTGGAATGCCAGCAGACTCCCGGTGCAGGAAAGCCTCAGGGTGCATTCCAAGTCTTCCGGAGCCAGTTCCTAGGGCTGTTCTGCAAACGTGTCATGTTTCTACCAGCTGCCTATTAGTCAGAGCCGGCACTCACCGAGACAGTGTCACAACGGTGGTGGGGTGCCCTCCAATTCCCCACCGTTCCAGTTGCCCACTGTTGCAATTTTCCAGCATTACGTTTATTCTCTCAAAATTGAACGCGGGCACAAGAGCTAATGTTCAGTTATAATGTATATATACATATATGTGTACTTAGCATTCATACACGATTTAAACTGTTACATGTACATTTAAGCATGCACCTACATCTGTGTACCCGTTGCTGCGACTCATGATGCTTGCTCAGAAGCCGCGTGGCCCACGAGCCCCTCTCAATGTCTCTCTTCCAAAGGTGACCTCGGAGAGACGTGGCAATGTGACTTCAGATCGGGAATGAGAACCAGGAGGTCTTCTCACCGTGCATGGCGGGAGCTGCTGCCCGAGTCCCTTCTAACTAGACTCTTAATTTAAGTGGTGACCATGCTCTGGGCTCCAACGCCGTTTCCTCGGAGCTGAATCTGGAGCACAAGGCCCCTGGGGTGGACTCGGCCAGGGATTCAGAAGGAGGTGGGACAGGGAAGCGTTCCAAAACATCACAGCCCAGCACTGCCAGGGCCAAGGACCAAGAAGGCGGGGGTCCTTCTTGGGGCAAGTGTTCATCTTGTCTGCTTTCCTGTCACTTTCCCTGAGACCCACAGCCCTGCAGCGCCTGCGGCCTCCATCTCCTGAGCATTTAGTGACTCTTGATCTCGGTCCCCCTCAAACCCGCCGTGGGCGAGAGTCTGCGTAGCAGGGCTGTGGCTGCAGCGCAAAGACTTACAAAAGTTTCGGGACTATTTTGAGTGACAGTTGAACTCACCCAGAGGGCATGTTCGTGTTAACAAGGGTGAGAGACCGTTGCCTTAAACCAAAGAAAAGACTTTGAAGCAGTCTGAGCCAGGTCCTAAGGGACGGGAGGGAATGACTGTGTCCTATTTTGCCTTCTCTGATCACAGCGAGCGTTTGCTTAGTCTCCCCACCTCGCAGGAGTGAGGTGCTTCCTGGCCGCTCGCGCTCTCCCTGTGTGGCCCGCTGCTAAGCTTTTAAACACACACGGTTACATTTAACCTCATTCAAGGCCTTATCCGAACTTCACCACAGTTATCTCAGGCAAGTGTTAAGGAAACTGGTTTTTATTTTGTTTCTGTTTTAAGAAAGGAGGGGTGGCAGTTAAGTGACTTTAGTGGGGTGGCGAGGCCGTGGCAGGTCTGGGACGGAGACCCAGGTCCGCTGACCTTGGCCTCAGGCTCGCTTCGCACCCAGCTTCCACAGGCCCTGCTGGACCAAGATCGCAGGTGATGCACCACGAACACGGGTGCATCTGACTCACAGCCCACCTGTCTTGGGAAGCTCCCCAGAAGCAGGCTCTCAGGCGAAAGTGAGGGGCAGGATGCTGCCTGGGGACCATTCTCAGGATCCTCACCTTCGGGGCAAGCACAGGAGGTAGGTCTGGCTGTAGTAAGTCATAGCAAGGCTCCAGTGGAAACTACCAGAAGTTCTGAAGCTGGGATGACCCCCCAAAACTGAACCAAGTTGGAAGGCGGGGCCAGACCTGTATTCACACCACCCTTGGAGCAGCTCCTGGGTGTGCGGTGACCTGCAAACTAGGGACAGGGCGTCGGGCCAGGTGGCGCCCCTTGGCTGATGCCACTCTGAAAAAGTCGAGAGTGGAGAACTGCTAGCCACCCAGCCTCCCGGCCGCTGGTGAGGCAGCTCAGTCAGTGCTGAAGGGGACTTGGGACGGCACCCCTGTGTGAAACCCACAGAAATCAGCACAGGAAGTCCCCAGGGGTGGCCCCCAGCAAGTTGGTAGACTTTCCCATCCTCCCCAGTAGTTGCTGAGGGCCAGTAGGGGGCAGCAAAGAGCTTTCCAGGTGCTGCCAGGAGAGCCAGGTGGAGCAGGAGCTGCTAAGAGGCATCATGTGGGAAGGAGTTTCGGGGGCCAGGAGTTGAAGCAAGCCCAAGGCTGAGCCATGGGTATAGCCACATCTGAGAAGGGACAGGTACGTGGAACCCAGATTACAAAGAACGTAAGTTATGCAAAGAGATGGGGCTTCACCCTACAGGGCATGGCAGTCTCTGGGTGGTTTTAAGTGTTAGACGTCATACATTTGATGGCTTCTATGAAACCCGCTTTGCCTGCAGGGAGGAGACAGGCAGTGGGACCACTGAGGGGAGGGGCCTTACCGAGGGGCTCCCCCAGCCTTGCAGCCACTCAAGCTAGTTAACCTCATTATCAAGGTCTGAAACTTTGTGTGAGGTAATAGAGCCCACCTAGTAGGGCCCCTACACCAGTGAAAAGGGGTAAGCTGCACACAGTGCTTGGCTCAATGCCTGATAAACAGTACATTTCCCCTAAACCGTGTGGCTTCTTTCTTCTTCGTATTTAGAGAGACATTTGCAACTTAACCAAGAGGCTGCGGTGACAGGTTGGACTCATGGTGAGGACAATGGTGGGGCCTTCTGTAGAGACCGAGCATGGCCACCGAGGAGCCAGGTTCGCAGGGTCAGGAGACCTGTGCAGGAGGCGGCTGGGTCTGGAGCCACCGTCCAGTGCGGGGGGATGCCGGGGACCCAAGGGCTGATGGTGTGTCAGAAGGAGCTGTACGCCGAGAGGGCTGTATGGGGTCCAGTCAGATGATTCAGCAGACCATGGACACAGAGTTTCAGAAAGGGACTGAAGAAAAAACCGTGGAGACACTGAGGCAGGGGAAGAGCCTCCCAGAGTGGAGGGTGGAAAGGAGACCAGGCGAGTGTGAGGAGGACAGGTGGGGGCCGGGCAGGTGTGCGCCCAGAAATCAGGAGAAGCAGGTTGTCAAGAAGAAAACGGCCAGCGAAGCCACATGAAGCACGGATGTCCAGCAGGGCAGAGCTTGAGAGGGGAAGAGTGCTCATTCTCCCCCAAATACCCTTCATGACAGCAGAGGCTTGACTTCAGTGAGCCCAGGAGCCAACGGGGGCAGAGGTCAAGGGAGGTAACTAGGTGGGGAGGTGGGCACCTAAAGATTTTATTAAGGAGGAAATTGGGATGGATGGATGGATGGATGGATGGATGGATGGATGGATGGATGCATAGACGCATGGAAAGATAGACAGACTATCAACAGTCTGAGTCCCACTTGTTAAGTCACTCTTCTGAGCCCTTACTGTATTATCTCATTTAATTGTATGTGATGTATTATTATTATTATTATCCTAACCTAAAAGCACATTTTCTCATTGCCCTATCTTTGTGAAAAGATTTAATATATGACATTTTCTCTTCCATATATATTTTAGCATAAGCTTAAGTTCCAAGAGAAAAACTAAGTTAGGCTGCATGGAATTAAATTTTTAGACTCATTTAGGCATGATCAGAATCTTATAGTGAATCTACCCTTCCAAGAATAGAGTAGACATCACCATTTATTCCATTTTCTCTTATATCTTTTAATAATGCATCAGAATTTTCTATATGATGATGGTCTTGTATGTTTTGTTAGATATTTTCCAAGCTATCTAATCCAATTACTGGGTCTTTTATGCCATTGCAGTTCATACATGGTCATTCTCGGAGCATAATGTGCCTCGATTCCCGAGGATTCGCGCTGGGGCCCGCAGCCTGGGCCCTGCAGCCTGGGCCCCACCGAGCGTTTCCTGGGCACCCCTTTGACTAATCCTGTTTTTCTGTAGATGTTCTTCCACTCTCTAGGTAAAGACTCATTTGTAAATAAGGGCAAGTTTCTCTCTTCCTTTGTAATCCTTTGCACTTTTCTCTCTTTCTTAGTAATTTTTATGTCTCTCATTTTTCATTCTGCTCACTTTACTGTGTACACAGATTCTCCAGTAAAATGTTAAAAGCACGCACTCGGTCCTGTTTTCAACATAGTGGCGATGCTTCTCACAGATCTCCGTAAGTGCAGTGCTTACTGTAACTTTTTTACAATAAACACTCTTCACCCAATTAAGGAGGCTTCGTTTTACTTCTATGTTTCCCTACAAGTTATCATGAATAGGCATTGAATTTTATTCAACACTTTTTTTTTCAATGCCAAATAATAAAACCATGTGTCTTCCTCCTTAAATGCTGAGTGTCGAGTAGCTTTGGTGAATGACCTGCTGCTGAACCATCTTTGCACTTCTGGGGTAAAGTGTTGCCATCTGAAGTTTATTTAAAAATTAAAGCCCATTCCCCTAGCCCATTATAAAACACGGTGCTGTCAGGAGCTTCTCTGTGTTTTCTAAGCAGCATTGCTTGTCTTCAGGATAGAACCACGCATCCGGTCATGCCCTGTCCCTCCTATTTGAAAGTCTTTCGCTGGCTCTCTGTTGTCTGCTGCAGACAAGGACTTTGCTGCATTGCATGCAAGGTTCTCCGTGACGGGCCCTCCCACTGCACCTCCCAGTTCTCTGCTTATCTCCCGTCCCTTTGTTTCACTCACTGCACCTGACCCATCACCCAAGCCTGCCACTGAGCTTACTGGTGTGTATATACACACACACATATACCAGTATATGGTCTGCATTTGTAATTTACTCTACATTTACATACAGGCGCTCACAGCGTGTGCAGTTCAGCCCGGCCCCAGTGTCTCTCGTCTAGCTGGCTGCCCGGGCTCCCGGAGCAGTCCCAGGAGCGATGTTGCAAAACACAGATTATTCCAAGTCCTTCCGAGAGCCTTCCACCGGCCCAGTGTCGGCTGCAGCCTGCTCACATCCCTCCCGGGAGCCATTGTTAACACTCGGAAACTTTACAAGCCAGTTGTTAACCTGGTGTTAGCTTGAAATGGACCGTGGGGGGACTATTTGCTCTTTGGGAAAATGGCAAATTCTCAAATCAGCGAGCGTTTTCAGAAAGCCCGTTCTCCGGGACACCACTGGATGCAGCTCTTCGCTGCTGCGAGGAGCAAGTGTGGAGCAAGCCGCAGCCCAGGCCCCATCTCACTCCGCTTTGTG
Organism: Tonatia bakeri; assembly: GCA_004024845.1. Lineage (NCBI taxonomy): Eukaryota > Metazoa > Chordata > Mammalia > Chiroptera > Phyllostomidae > Tonatia > Tonatia bakeri. The sequence goes on from PVIA01003830.1 coordinate 131,293, forward strand.
CCCTGGCAGTCCTGCAGGCCCAGAGCTCGTAGGCACCCCTGCCCTGGCTCTGCCTCCGTCTGGTTGCAATGCCCTTTCGTTCCCAGCCCACGCATGCCACCCCCGGGCCCAGTCTGTCCTGTGGAAGCACTCACAGCCTCTCTTCCCCAGACCAGTGTGGAAGCCCGAGTCACGGGAGGCCCGGCCCACGTTTCTGGGTCTGTGTGCCACTTACTCTGCACGCTTCATTGTTCATCTATTGTCCCCATGGTCAGTCCACATCTGGCATGTGACAGGTGCAACATAAACGTTTGGCCAGCTGAGAACGGAGTACCGGGTTTTGAGTACAGGGTTTCCGGCCACTCGCCTGCTTCCCAGCCCTGAGCTTCCTGCAGCCCCCGAGCCTGTCCCTTAAAAAGAACTGCACCCTGTCACCACCTCAGACCCCGCCCCCTGCCACAAAGCTGAACGCAGGGTCAACCGGGTCAACCAGGTCAACCGTGAGAGCAGAGAGAAACCAGACTGGGGGGGAGGGGGCGGGGGGGTGTTTCTTCCCACCTGGTGGGAGAGACCTAAAAAAACTACTCCGCAAAATTGTTGCAGGTTGTTCCAGCTACCTCCCTCGACTTCGCTAACGACCCCCACATTCGGGGCTTTAAAAGAGCCTCCTTATTTAGCTCAGTTTTGTGGGTGGGGACTTCAGGACGGCGGGGCCTGGCAGCGCCACTCTCCACGGATGGTGTCATGTGGCATGGTTTGGGGGGTAGCACTCCCCCCACACACACATTCGGCATCATGGTGTCCTTTTACTCTGCCTCTACATGACATTCACCTGCCAGGGTTTCTCCAGGTAGCCTGGGCCCCTCACAGCACGGTGACCCCAGGACAGTGAGCCCTGTCACACGGCAGCTGACTTCCGGGAAAATGTGGTGGATGTTGCCAGCCACCGCCCCAAGTCAAGCCCAGAGCTAGCAGGCATCGGAGTCCCACCTGAGGACCCTGTGGGGAGTGGGCCTGGGGGAACTGATGTCGATACTGCAGCTGAGCTGGCCTGGTCACCGTAGGCAACTGGATTTGACTGCATTTGACGTAATTGGACGTATTTGAATCTATGTCAATACTCTATCTTTTTAGAAGAAGAATTTTGGAATTTTCTTTGTGTACAGAGAGTTGAAAATTATACATCCATTTCATTCTTCATGTTAAACAATGTATGTGGAAGAGTTATTGCATTGACTTTACAGATCTAATGAGCTTATTAAGCCAAATAAACATATTGAACCACCGACGTACAGAATAGGTTTTACGTAGTCATTTCCGAGGACAAGAAGAAATAATAAAGCTGTTAAAGATACATTAATAGGTATGCAGGATGAAAACAATCCAAACCACGTAAAATTGATGGCTCCAAGGTAAAAACCCAACAAAAGGCAGAGAAGACAATTGAAAGGTAAAAGACAAGGAAATTTCCCTACAACATAGAGGTCGCAAAACGTGAAGGCCGACCTGAACGTACACCTCAGGGAAAACTGTCTCAAATCCTCCACTCCACAGCACACCCTCATGGGTCTGTCCACCTCCGCCCTAGAACAGTTTTCCAGGCAGAAAGAAATAAATGACAAAGACAGACAAAACATCAGGCAGGACCTGAACCTCTTCAGATCAATAGTGAATGTCTCAAAGCAATGGAGTAATGTCTACAAAATTCCAAGGTAAAAAGTTTAAGCCAAGAAAATGATTAAATTAAAGATAAAGTTGCCAAACTCACAGCCAGTCCTCTCATTGCTGGCTAACCACAGCAGATTTTTTTCCAGGCAGCACTGTGCCCATCGGCCCAGGAAATGGGTCCCAGTCAGTCCAAGGTGGTGACGGCACATGTAAGGGGTAGATGTGGTAGGGGATCTGTGGCTCCCTTCCGGTTACTGAGACTGAGGAAGAGTCTGATTGAACTTCTAAGAAAGGTTCCCATCCAAAGACTGGTAAGGGAGAAGTCCCTTTACCACTGCGCTTTTGATTCTTCTGGAAGCTGTGATGAAAAGACAGGTGCCTTGGAGCTTCAGCAGCCACTTTGCAACCACGAGAAAAGAAGACCTCAACACATGGGGGTGGCAGAGCACACAGGCTGAGGAGCCTGGAGTTTCATGGCATCCTGTGATTATGAGAATCAATACTGGGACTGCTTGCTTCTGGGCTTCTTCTTAAGTGACTCATAAGTCTTCACATCTGAAGCTACCATTAGTCAGCTATCTGTTTACTTGTCACTGAAGTTATTCTAAGAACATTCTTCCCATTAACAACATGCTTTGCATTGCAGTTAAATCTAAGCTCCTTGTTGGGAGGGGGGCAGGCATTTTTTATAGATTTGGTTTACTGATGTCTCTCCAATGCCTAACACAGTTCAGTATCAGAGTAGGTACAAAAATAAATATTTGTTGAATGAATGAATGGCAATGGAAACCAAAGCAAAACAAACATGTTTTGTGTAGGAATTTAAATAGTAGAAGCATCCCCACAGGGGAATTGTCTTAAAATTTCTTTAGAATGATCACTCAAAACAAGCAAGCAAGCAAGCAACCGGCTTACTGATTCAAAATCCATCATCTGTCATCGTGGTAAAAGGCAAGGATGCGTCAAGAGAACTGAGTGACTGGTTAATAACATCCCATCCGTGCCACATACTCCATGAGGGTCAGACCACACAGACCAACAGCACTGCGGGGTTCTTGCACATTTCACACGCGCTGCGGCTGCTCCAAATCACTCACGTGTTTCAGAAATAAAGCTGTTCTGAGCCATCAATTTGTGTAGTGTCTGTACGTGCTCAGGGTCCTGGGTCTCAGTCCCTATCATGGAAGAAAAACTAGAGGGTACATTCAGATGATGCAGGACTGGACTAAATCATGTCACCTAATTTGTAGACAACTAAACCCGCTTTTGAGTTGATAGGCCTACACTCCAGAAATTTTATTTTTCCAGAGCAGAGCAGGACGCAGGGAAACATCCACTGTGGCGCCTTCTCAGGTGCTCCCTGCAGTCCGGAGGAGCCGTTCCCGGCCACGGTGTCTGCTCTCCAGCCTGTCTCGGTGTGCCGGGAGATGCATCCCCAGTAATTGGAGCTTAATGACCATGAAATGACGGATGGACTTCCAATGATGCACTTTGTAAATAGCATGGGGAAAGTTCAAGGTTACCTCCAGGAAAGCATCCCTCTTGCTGGCATTCTGATGTTTTCTTAAAGTGCTCAGCGGGATCTTGCCTGATTCTCGGGCCCTGCTCTGTGCCCCGAGGCTGACCTGAACGTGGGGCATCCACAGACAGTGGGGCATCCACAGACAGTGGGGCATCCACAGATGGTGCGGGAGAGTACCAGCAATGGCCGCAAATTCCTCCCTTCCCTGTATCCATGCCCTTTTCACAACGTGGCTTCACTGTTCTTCCCGTCAAGACCTGAATTCTGTCTCTCCACCTACCCCTCCTTTGTCAGCACCCAGAGTCTGAGCTGGCCGATGACTCAGCTTGACCTTTAGAATGTAGCAAAAGTAACATCGTGGGAGCTCCAAGCCGGGGTGCAAAAAGGCTGGAGCCTCTGTTCCTCCGTAGAACCCCGAGACAGGCTACACAGAGGGGGCCTGGACCAGCATCCAGAGGACAGAGAGAGAGGCCCGGCTGAGAGCCAACCCCCCCGCCAGACATGTGAGCGAGGCCAGCAGAGACTCTCCTGCCCCCCAGTGACTGTCAGCTGGCTGAAACCATGTGGATAAACTTGGGAGAAACCAGCAGAATGGCTCCACGAGGCCCATCCCAAACAGCTGACCTACAGAATTCTATGTTCCCAGCCATTTCCAGGGTCCCAGTGGGCTGAGGCATGTGGCTGTGTCCCTGCCAAGGGGAGTCGCGGGCTGCTGCTGCATCTGGGGGCTCCTGCTGCCACAGAAATGGTGGGCATAGCACCTGGTGGGCCTCTGGACTGTGGGGACAGTGTGGTCTCCACTTGTCCACGTCGCTCTGACCCAATCTGCAAGCAGCACCAGGGCTGCTCCGTCTGACAAAGCACCGGAAGGAAAAGCTCTGTCATTCGAGGGCTTCGGCCCTCGGGCCACGTGACCAGCAGGCTGGATGGGACTCAACATCTCTCTGGGAGATGGAGGAGCTTTGTGGAGCCCTGGGCCGCCCCACGGAAGAACCACAGCACCGCCCTGGGGAAGTTAGAGGGAAGCTCGGCTGCCCTCCTCAGACCCCACGCTGTGGACAGTCGCTGGCTTCTTACAGGCCTGGCGGTCAGCAAACGCTGGACCATAAAGCGCCAGAGTGCTCGGCCACCCGAGGGCCCATGTGAGCTGGGGATGGTCTGACGCGGCGCAGTGTCGACTCCGGCGTGCTCTGCAGCCGTGGGGCGGACATGGCACACACAAGGGCGGGCCAACGGGGTCTACAAGCTCCGATTCATGCACGGGCAAGTGGCTCTGAGCCCCGCAGCTCCTTCTCTTGCTATGTGGCCCCCTCTGTCTCGTGTTAGCCCCTGCCCCTCGTGGGGAACTCCCTGTGACCAGTGAACAAGGGAGAAAACCTTCAAGTCTCGCTCACAGAGAGCTCTGCATGGGACTCCGGAGCTGTCCCGAAGCGGGCAGAGCCCGAGTCAGGCAGGAGTTGCCCCAACAAAAGCCATAAAGGGAAGTCCTCACCTCACCATGGCCAGAACCGTGAGCGATGCACCTGCTTACCTAAGACAGAGCCTACCGGGGGCCCCGTCCCCACTGGCTCATGATCCTGACAAATGGAGAGTTGGGACTGGAGAGCAAGACGGCCGGGAACTGAGAACAAGGAGGTCCGGGGGGGTATGTGGATGGACCTCTCTGCACGGGTGCAGCTGTGACGATGCCCGTGTCATGTGTGAACACTCACCCTCACCGACGAGTCCCTTCCATGCAGGAGGATCCTGACGACCAGGTGGGCAGAATGGCAAATCCCGTGGCTGTCAGCTCATCCCCTTCCTGGCCCCCCCGTCTCTAACCAATGGGCTCGTGAACACAGGACACCATGGCAGAAGGAACAGTCATGCCCCTTCATCAAAGCCACCCTGGCTGCTGTCACTGCAGAACGCCCAGCCTGCTGACAGCACAGACAGCATAAGCCCGTGAAGTGACACCATACCCCTAGAGGGACCAGACAGCCCCTCGGTGGCGAGTCAGTGACCGAGCACCCCTCCCACCAGGAGGAGGCAGCGCTGTGTTCTCACTGGGAGAGGGCCTGCAGCCCACCCAGTCTGGCCTTTCTGCCCACTGCACATCTGCCCTGCCCCACATGGCTGCACTTCCCCAGTGCTGACCCCTTTGTCTTCCCGGGCCGACTGGTTAGTGCTGCCTCTTCTGACTCCTGGGCCCTCACTCGTAGCTCCTCCAGCAGACGGCAAGGTCGACTCTGCAGAGTCCTGACGACCCACCCACCCTCGTCTCACAGCACCCCTGCTCCCCTGGGCGGCTCCCAACTGACCCAGAGGCTCTGCACCCTGGCCTGCGGGGAGGGGGCGGGGGTGGGGGGTGAGTCAGCCCATGGGGAACAGCACCTGCGACTAGGAGGAGGGAGCGAGGGCGAGGTGGGTTGAGGCGCTTACTCCCTGGTCCTCTCCCTGTGCCCCCAAGTCACTCTGGGGAACTGTGCCAACCAACCAACCAAAGGTGGCCATGCCCAGCGGTCAGCCCTTTCCACAGAACTCCCCTGTGGTCAGTGTCCTGTAAGCCCCTCTTCTCCTCACCCCTCAGGTGCTGGGACAGGCAAAGCCACAGACACCCAGCCTGGGGGCTGCACTCCCCCTCCCCCCTGGTTTCCCCCCACAGGCCTCCTCCCCCACACACACCCATGTGAATATTCCCTTCCGGAAGTTCTCCCTTGGTCTGGGGGCACCCATGGACATTGTGAAGGCGCCGAAGCTGTGAAACTCGCAGGAGGAAGTGCAGGAGCCAGCCTCCGTGACCTTGGGTCAGGCAGTGGTCGCCCAAAGATGGTAAAAAAGCATGATTATGCTTCAAAATGCAAAACTTCTGTGCTTGCAAAACACCATTAGAAAAGTGAAAACACAGCTCACAGAACGGAAGAAAACATTTGCATATCGTATCTGATATAAGGGTCTAGTATCCAGAACCTTTGAATATTAAAAAACTCTTATTACTCAACAATAGAAAGACAAAAAAACCTAACTAAAAATGGGCAAAAGATGTGAGTAGACATTTCTCTACAGAAGCTCTAGAGATGGCCCACACGCGTTTGGAAAGATGCTGAACATCACTAACCATCAGGGAAACGCAGACCCACACACTCTGCGCTCCGGGGGAGACCGGAGACCCAGAGGGAGGGTGATGCCAAGTGTGGATGAAGATGCGGGGAAATTGGAGCCCTTACACGTTGCCAGGCCACACGGAAAGTGACACAGCCACCTTCATAAACAGCCCGGTCGCTCCTCAAAACGTGCGACCCAGAATCACCTGGGCCCCAGCAATCCTCCCCCCGGGTTGGCACCCGAGGGGAACGAGAGATCACGGCCACACTCAGTCCCAGCGGCTTTGCTCAGAAAGTTCGGACAGCACGAACAGCCTGCCTGCTCACCGCCGATGGCTGCGGAAGCAGCGTGAGACTTCCCCGCACAGGGCACGTGGGCAGTAAGGAGGAGAAAAGAGCCGATAAACGCCAGGACATGGATGAACTTTTAAAGCACCATGCTAAGTGAAGGAGCCGGTCCTGAAAGCCCACACAGCCTACAGTTCCGTTTCTCTGGGATATCCAGACAGATCAGTGCACAGCGTGCCTGCTGGGGGCTGGGGGAGGGCAAATGGGACGTTATTGCTAATGCATGTGGGGTTTCTTTGAGGGCAATAAAAATGCCCTAAAATTCCATGGAAGTGATGGCTGTAGAATTCTGTGAATGTCCTAAAAACCACTGAGTTACACGCATTAGAAGGGTGGATTTCATGAAACATAAATTATATCCCAATAAACGTGCTGTCTGAAAAACAAGTGGGCCATCTGCTTCCTGCTGGGACCCAGACTGCTAAAGGTTGGAATAACAGCTGTCTCGGTCTGTCTCATTTTACATCAGGTCTCACCCACAAGAGTCATTCCCGACCCCACTTCACACACGGGATCATCATAAGAGATAAGAGGTATTGCAGAGGGTCAAGTCCACCGTCTCAGCCACGTGGCACAAGCACGGGTTGATTTAACACAATCTAAGCTATCTAAAATAATTGTCGACATGGCCATCCTTCCTCGGGCATGCGTGCTGGGCCTACAGGGCTGCAGAAGGGGCTGGGCAGTGTCCCACAGAACCAGGCCCTGGGTGTTTCGTTTCTTCTCTCAACCAAAAATCGAGCCAGAGCGTGCAGGCTGAGGCAAGGGTGCAGGAGGGACCCCAGGTGGGCCATGCCAACGCTTGCTGGGTCCCCTACAGGGATCAGCTGGGAGGTCCCCGTGCCGCTGGCTGAGGGGCTCCCCTGCACTTCACGGTGGGGGCCCTGTGAACTGTGGCAGGAAGCCCAGGTGACAGTGACCTGGGGGGTCCCTCCCAGGAGGCGGCATGTGGTCTGCTGCTCGCCGCTGACTTGCTGGGTGACCTGGGGCAGGTCTCCGGTCCCCTCAGAACCTCGGTGCCCTTCTCTGTCACCGCAGTCAGTGCAGGCACCCTTGCGAAGCTGCCGCGGGAGACGTGATGAGACGCCCCACGTGCGGGGTGCCTGGCACACTGTGGGAGTCTCGCTTCTAGGCCTCTCCAACACTGACACCGGGAGACCAGAAACTAGGTCGCCGGCGACCGAACTGAACTCCCATCCGTGTCGACATCACCCAGGAATGGGCTTACATCAGGGGCCCCGGGGCCACACCCAGGTCAGCGGGCCTGGAATACAAGGGGACAGGAGCTGGGGGCTGAGTCTGCAAACCAGCCACCAGGGGAACTTTGATCCTCAGCTCACCCCACGGCCGGGATCAGAAGCGGCTGTGAAACCAAAGAGGCTCCCGGGCTGGTCCCCAGCCGGGCGCCGAGGTCACCTCTGCAGAGGTCTATTTTGAGATCCACCTCCGGCCCCTGGCAGAGTCAGGGCAGATTACACGGAGGCCTTCCCTCTCCACTGCTCTGCCTCCTAATCTAATTATCCCAACGGCCAGATGTGGCAGGCTCCTCGCAAACCCATTTAACCGTCTCCAAAGGCACCTTGGAGTACCCAGGCCTTCTCTGATTGGCCCTGCCTCCTCTCGCCGGGCGCCTTGGCTCCTGGCACTCGCCCCCACGCCACTTAGCAGTGAAGTACCCTTCTGCGGAAACAACCCGATTATGGGCACTGAATAGCAGCCGCAGACCTTCACCGTCAAATCCTCGTCCCCGGAGGAAAGGACACCTACCCTCTTAGCCTCCGGTGGGGTCAGCCTCCCGGGCACTGTCCTCTGGCAGCCCCCCTTTGGAGCGCTTCTGGGCATCCGAGTCTCTCATGGTATCTTTGAAAACGGGGCGGAGGCAAAGGTTTCTTTCCCGGAGAAACGCACCTGAGTGTGCTGATTCATATCCCATCTCCAGAGTTCAAGGTCCCTCAGAGACCATCCCTGGGACCCCTGGCCCTACTGTGTGCCCTCAGCAGCTGTCATGACCCATCCGGGCCCCTTCCACACCTTTCCCCATTCCGGAATTTTCTTTGTAGAACAGTCAGTGGGATCTTACTTCGGCCATTCCTCCTCACTGTGGTCTCTCCCCTTCACGTCTGCCCACCTCCCCCGTCAGGAATGCCTCGGTCTGTCACTGTTCGTGCTGGAATGGTCCCTCAGGGTGGGTTTTTGTTGGCCGCTCTGGATAGTCCAAGGCTCCCCGTCCCCACCCACTTGCAGGCCAACCAGGCATCCCGGAACGCAGAGAACTAAGAAATCGGCACCAATCGTATGGATCGGGAAGAAAAACAGTATTTCAGGCACAGCTGCCACAAAGCACACTGTGTAACCCACAGACCTGCCCTGGGTCCCCATCACCCGGCACACAGAGCGGAGTCCCGGGAATGGCCTGGCGAAGCCACCCCCTCTGGCCTGGTCTGTGGGCCGCCCGCACCCCCTCCCTGTGACTTAGGATGCGAGGTCCTGAGTGCTGTGCCTCTCCCCCGTCTGGAGCACGGGCCCTCCCTGTCCCTGCACGAGCCCCACCAGACACATTCACACATCACAGGCGAAACCACAGGAAAGGGACCGATGCCACTCCCCATCCACCCCCTTCAGTGGTCTCCTTGCACAGCCCTGGGCACCTTCCCTCCTCGGCGCCACCTTGCTGCCAGGAGGGGGAACAGGCAGGCCTGGTTCCTGCCTCCCGCTGGGGGACACGCCACAGTACCAGGGATCTGCACGGGGCGGTCCCTGCGGCCGCTCAGTGCATGTCCTGAGTCAGAGCTGTCCTCCGGTCTGAGGTATAATTTCTATCTGTCCAGCAAGCTAGGCCCTCCTCCTCTTCTGAGGACAGACCTCACCTCCTTCCCGCCCTCCTTTCCTCCACCAACAGCCACACTGGTGGGCTGAGCAAGGCCAATCCCTCGAGTCCTGGAAACGGGTTCAGCCAAGGACGGGTCACGTGACCCAGGCAGCCAATCAGGATTCATCCCCAGGCCCCAGGCCCCAGGCCCCAGGCACTGGGACCTGGAAAACAGTGAAGCCCCTGCTCCCCGTCACGAGGACCGGGCTGGGACTTGCCTGCCAAGGCAAGGAGGATGGAGACTGAGGCCACCGTGCGGAGAGCCGCAGGCGGTCAGAGGAGGGTGGAGAGAAGGGCAGGGCAGGTGGGAGGCTGGTTCCTCGAGCCTTTCCTGGATGCTCCAAGCTGCCCAGACCCCGCTCCAAGACATGAGGCAGAAATTTGAACAACTTGAATCACTTGGATGTGGGGTCCTAACACTTGGAAAGATAGCCATGGCAAATATGAGGAGTTTAGCCGTCGACGGGGTCCAGGAGCTCTCTGCCCACCTTCTGCACCCAAACGGGGGACGGGCTGTTGTCCCTGGCAACTTGAAGAAGGACCCGGCAGGCGCGTCCATCAGCCCGCCTGCCCGGACCATCTGAGGCTGCGGCTCCAGCGTCAGGGACAGCGCCTGGCCCATGGCGGGAGCCAGGACGTCTCTGTCAGCGTCTCTGTCAGCGAGTGAATGTGCGAAGGACTCAGATTTTGAGAGGGATGACCTAAAATCACATCGAAGCTGCACCACTTAGCAGCTCAGTTTTCCTTGGGGAAAAAGTCATTTTCTGAGGCTCACTATCACTACTGGCAAATGGGAGATTGGTCTGTAGAACTGATTGATCAAACATTTGTGCAGTGTTCCTCCAAGAGCCCCTGCCTGTAATCAGTGTCCTATGAGTGGGTGACCTTGCACCCTTCTTTCCTAAGACTCAGGTAACTTACCTCCAGCGTGAGGATATAAGCATGTTGCCCTTTGGAATCTGTGGATTTCTTTTATGGCATTCATCTACTCATCCTTTAATTTGGGGGGGGAAGCCTCCTTGAGTGTGGTCCACACTCAGGTCCCTCCCTCTCCCCAGCTGAGACGGGAAAACTCCCACAAGCGTGTAGTCAGGGACACCCCGCGGTGGGCCAGCTGCACACGGTACACGTCTCTGAAGATCATGTCAGTTGCCTTCTGGGAAGGACATGACCTGCTAACAGGTAACCCCTTTGCTTGCGGAGTGCAGGCGGGTCTGCCCAGGTGAGGACGAAGAGACAAGCTGATCTCTGCCTGACAGAGGAGAGAGGCTTTCATCAGGGCACTGTGCACGGGATCTACAAAGAACGGGGGGTTGGGGGCCTGGTGGGCCCCGGGGAGCAGGTAGAGAGAACAGAGGAAAAACACTTAAAACTGCTCCATCCAGAAGAGGCCCAGGTGCCAGGAAGAAGCTCTCCCCCTGCCGCTCCAAAGGGCAGGCTCCAAGGAGTTGGGTGGAATGCTTAAGTTGACACATGTCCTTCGCAGAGAGATTTATTTGTGCACGCACATACACGTTCAAATGCGGGCATTACTGAGAGAGGTAGTGAGCTCTCCAGGAATGGAGGCATGGCGGTAGAGAGAGGATGTTCAATGGAGGGGATGGTTTGCATCTGATTCACCTGTTTCAAAAGGAGAACAACTGACTCGTGGTTATAAACCATGTACCGTGGGGAGCGTGCGTGCCTCCTCCATCTCCCCTGGGAAAGGGAAATCTCCATTCAAGGCTCTTCTGTAGGGGGCTGATTCTGGGCGGCAGGAAGCCGGCCCTGAGTCTCTGTCCCGGTAGGGATGGAGACACCCGCACGGTGCCTACAGAAAGAAGGTGGCCCTAACGGGCTGACATGTGTCCCCCTGAAATTTATAAGTTGCAGCCCTAATCCAGGACTTCAGAATGTGACTGTGTTTGGAGGTGGGGCCTTTAAAGATGCGGTCTGGTTAAAATGAGGCCATCAAGTGGCGCCTCACCCCAGCTGACCGTTGTCTTTAGCAAAAAAGAGACTGGGACGCAGGAAAGACCATGTGAGGACACAGGGCTGGGACAGCTGTCTGCCAACCTGGGAGAGTTCTCAAAGGACACCAACCATCTGAGACCTTGATCTTGGGCTTCTGGCTCTCAGCATTCCGAGAAGTACTTTCTGTTGTTTAAATCTCCCAGCCTTCGGTGTTTCGTTACACCAGTGTCAGCAGATGAGTCCAGAGATGGGGTGTCTGTGTGGCCTGGGCTTCCTTGCAGGGTGACCTCGGGCTTGGGGAAAGGAAGCAATGTGCCCCGAGGCCTTTAACCGGCTGTGCCTGACTCCAGTGCTTATGTCGGGTCTACTCCTCTGGACCGTCTCTTCCATGCAGAACACCACAGCCCCGAGCCAGATGGCTCCATGTGGGCCCACAAGGCCAAAAGTCACTGGTTCTATTCCCAGTCAGGGTACAGGACTGGGTTGCGGGGTTTGGTCCCCATTTGGGGAACCAATCAATGTTTCTCTCACCTGTTAATGTTTCTTTCCCTCTCTTTCTCCCTCCCTTCCCTTCTATCTAAAAAGAAGTAAATTCTTAAAAAAAAAAAAATGCAGAATAGCATACTTGCCACTATAGGAAATAAGAAGAGCTGAATCCCAGCCCCATTATTCTCCTAGCAAGCACCCCTTCCCTACTTACATATTGCTGTTGCTGGAGAGCTCACTGCCTCCCAGGCCATCTCCATGTGTGCACATTTGAATTTGTAAAGAGAAATATTCCTTAAAAAGAAAACACGAACATTAGACTATCCACGCATTTCTCTACGGTTCTCTCTTTGGAGCAGTGTGAGAAGTATCTCTTTGTATCTCCAGGACGTCCTGGTGGCTCTGTTAGAGGGAAGCCCCCGTGACACCTTCTCGAGACAAAAACTACAATATCGTGGCAGCATCTTCATACCACAATTATCCCCAATTGCCCCCTTGTTACGTTAAAATCAGGCTTACCAAGAGTCGCCACGTCCAGCTAGCAAAACCATCTTTTAGACATGGACAAGCATGGTTCGAAATAAGTATGATTTGGCATCTTCCACAACTCATAGGCCCAGGAAATTATTCACCAACCGTTTGAGCCAGAGAAATATTGGAGTGACCTGGAGCCGGGACGAGGCCGCCGGTGCGCAAAGCCGCGGAGTCAGCACCGCCATCTGTTCCCTGGAAATGAGAGCACCTGGGGGCTGGCCACCCGGAGAAAACGCTGAGTCTGAGCAGAGCCGCGAGACTGGGGCCCACACCCCGAGGTGGGGGGGCTGGGAAGCCATGCTCCTCGCACCACAGCCCACAGTAGGGATGGGGGAGCCACCGCGTGGCACTAGAATTCCTGGGGGAACTGGCTCTGGTCTCACGTTGGACAGCGAGGAGGGACATGTGGCACCCTCCCTGTCTTTCCTGGGCCGTGGCTGCCATCCTCTCAACCCAAGAGTCCAGTCCTTTCAAATCAGTGTCAAGGCCACGTCAAAATGCCTGCCAAGGAGAGGAAGGACAGGCGGTGCTCCCGGAGCCAAGTTGGAACCCGAAGAGGCCGGTGACCACAGGGATGATGGAAGAGTCACAGAAGCATTTGAGCGGATTCAGCAGAAAGCACCAGAAGGTGCAACCTGGGACCCCAGGATTTACTGAGAAGGGTCAGCGGTGCCCAGAGGAAAGCGTGAGTGACAGCTCTGTGGGCGTTTAAGGAGAGTGACGTCAGTGGTCGTTATGTGCCGCTCGGGCTGTGGGAGTCGCACATCTTAAAGTACTTGCGAGAGGTGTGTAATTTCCTACTTTTAAAATGCATGCAAATATGCAGAGAGCCTCTAAAGGGAGGTATAGTCAAGAGTCTCAGAGAACAGGCTTTAATTAAATTACTCCGTTAAGTATGGCTGAATGGCTTCTTCTAATGCGCCTGAACATTTACTATTAAGTGCACGAAGACATTTTTCTCTCATAAGAGCAATAAAAAGGATGAAACACCTTGACACACTTAGAATACATGAACACAACTTATTGAAGAAGAAACCAAATCACGAAGACTAGAAAGACCACCTCCCCACACGAAAATGTCACAGAAGGTGGTCGGCGGGCCAGCAGCAGGTCTGAAGGGGGGAGCCGTGCGAGGCGCCCGCAGAGGCACGAGCCTCATGACTCGATCGTTCGCTGTCGTCCACCAGCTCACGTGCCCACCGCCCCAACCACCACGCCCCCGAGGGGCCCTGACATTCATCCCAGGGAAAAGTAAACTGAGGGAGGGCCAAGAGGCTTGGGAACAGAAGACCGTGGGGCGGGTGGGACACGCCCTTCCGGGTGGCAGCAAGCAGATCTGCCACCGTCTCGGTGCTGCCGCATGTATGCAGAGGGACTCAGCAGTGTGGTCACGTACCCCAGTGCCCGTGAGGCCCTCAAATGCAAGGCATTGCTAAACGGGGGCCGGCGAGTGCTTCTGTATAAAGGACCAGGTCATAAGCGTTGAGGCCTGGCGGGCCAACCGAGGTCAGCGGCAAGCACCCAGCTCTGCGGCTGCCCAGTGGAAGACGGCACGGACAACAACACAAAGACACCGTCTGTGCCTGCTGCGGCCCTGCTCATGAAGGCTCGGTCAGGCCCACAGCGGCAGTGGCCACCCGAGCCCAGAATAGAAGCGGACTGTCCTGCATCTAGGATTCAGAGTGAACAGGTGCAAAGGCCATGGAGCCAAGAACTTTGGGCCATAGACCATGCTGGTAGACTGGTGGGGAGAAGCCCACTGATCTGCAGCATCGCCCACCAAAGGTGCAGCCCGCATTTCCACCCACTGCGGGGCATGGGCCAGTGCAAGGCTCTGACGGCCTGTCATGCGAAGCCTGGGCCCCAGAAGGAACTGTGAGCCTCCTCTCTCACACAGAGAACCAGTTTCCATGGCAACGGACCTAGTTTTCTCTGGTAGAAGATGGGATTCCATGTAGAGGAGGACCCCAGAGGCCTCGCAGAGCCTCTGCTGGTCCCCAGCCATTCTGGGAGCTGACAACAGACTCATTCGCAGGCCCCAGGCAAGACCAGCTAAGACTGGACAGAGACACGGGCTGCCTCTCGGAGCCCAGCCCCTGTCCGCACCACGGACTCCTGCGGTCAGTACACAGCGCTAGGTTAGGCTGCTGTGTTCAGAGACGGCTTGTGTATAGCAACAATGAACGGGAACCCTTCTGCCTTTGGACATTCGAAACAAACGAGTTTCATAACTTCATAGACTTTCCACGGGAAGAACAATTAGAAAATCCTCTGTACTTTCGTTCATATATTTGATGTTTGTTCTGAAGGCCTCTTTGCCTTGCTGAGTTCTTCGGTCTTGACATCTGATTTGACCGCACGCATCGACTCGTTCTAAGTCCTACGGGGATGCAGGAATACATTTGGAGAGCACACCCACTTAGAGCCTGTTCTCAAAGCATGATCATTTTTGGCTGTGACCACGGAGACTCCGCGTGGCCGCTGACACTGCACGAACTGGCTCGGACCCACGCGAGAACGAGGAAGCCGGCCAGCATGGAAAGGGTGTGTTTGGATGAGGAAAGGACAGCAGCGGTCGAGCGAGCTGTGTGACATGAAGTTTCCCAGTAGTTTGGCGTGAGACACGAGAAGGGCGTTAAGTCCCCGAGTGGCGATGGGAAGTGAAGGCATGGACTGGTCCCCGGAACTGGTCCTGCAGCACCCACGGCCGTCCCCGTGGCGATCAGCCCTCAGCCGCTCCACCGTGATGGGCAGACACTGGAAACAGCCCCCATGGCTGCGGACAGGAGAATAGAGAGGCACCTGTTGGCGTGTGCACCAGGGACATGCCACTTGGAATGAGGAGACACGGGCCACTGTGTTGTTGCACACGCGCCATGGATGAAAGTCCAACTCCTACACCGAGGGAGGAACGGCAGGTGCATGCCGCCGTCTCCAAAACTCACCCAGCTGGCAGGAGGCAGACCCGAGGTTGGCTGGGAGCAGAGGGAGGGAGGAGGGAGGGAGAAGGAGAGGGGGTGATGAGAACGGACTTAGGGAACTTCCCCGTGGGGCTGGGGATGGAGGCAGACGGTGCAGGTGCCAGTGTGGACAAGTAGGGAGGTTGGGAGCAGAAACGTGGGGAATCTCTTTTCCTACTGCTTCTGTCTTTCAAACTGGAAGCAACACCGCCACCTGAGAGGGAGGCTGGCGGGGAGGCTGTGGGGGGCCTGAGCACAGAAGCAGGCTGCCGTGCAGACAGAGGGACAGTGACCACCGCAGGGCCAGGTGTGACGATGCGGGAGCAACATGACAGGCCACACTTTAGAGGTTCACGGGCACCACAGAGAGTGGAGGTTTGGGGCGTCTCCTGCGACATGGAGCTCTGTGGGTGCAGGTGCAGAGTAGGGGAGAGAGAGCTCTCGAACAGGCTTGGGGACCATGAGGGCAGGTGCTCGTTGCAGGAGGGGCTCTAGTGACAGGGAGGGGCTGGCCCTGGCGAGAAGGTGACTGCAGAAGCTACCGGAAAAAAAGAGAATGGGGAAAGCAGAGGCTGTGGAGCCCCCGGGCCTGACTTCGACCTTGACATCTTCACTCACTCACTACGCAGCACTAGATGCTTTACTCAGCCTCCTGGAGCGTCCTTCCTTTATCTGGGAAACGGGGGCGATAATCCTCCTACCAGTAAGGTGTGGGGACAAGCTCAAGTCCCACACCGAACCGGCCTAACTGGCATTTACCGACCCGTTGCCGCGCACAACAGTGCTTTGTCTGTATTATTTCGGTCAGCACACACGAAAACCCCGTTGGGGCGGGCCCAGAGGTGACACCTGACGTGGAAGGGAGCTGAAATCGCTGACTTGCCCAAGGCCGATCGGCGGGTGCGCCATGGAGCGGCACCTGACACTGGCCCCTTCCAGCTCGTAACCCCTGGGAAGCTCTTACCTCGCTGTTCATGTGGCTCAGGCCAGTCTGAAGGGAGACAGGGAAGAAGGTGACCATGGGCCAGACAGTGTGGGGACAGCACGGAGGCACCTCAGGGTGGGAGGGACAGGGGATATGAAGAGGCTGTGTTCCCAAGAACAAGGCACACCAAACTGTCTGCTCCGACCAAGAGCAGAGGGCCTGGCTTAGACCCAGGCGTTCATCTGGGCACCTTGGAGTCCCGATGCTGGGACTTTGGGGCAGGCTATCACTTTCCGAGCTTCACAGGGTTGCAGAGAGGATGAGATGGCATGGTGAGGTCCCTGTGAAGACACCCAGAATGGCACCTGTCACAGACGGGGAGCAGCCGGGAGTCAGAGCCCAGTGCAGTCACCTGGGAGCTCACATCCCCCTACGCCCGCGGAGGAAGCCCAGGCTGCGGCCTCCGGGACCAGCAGGACGACAACGTGCAGAAAGAAGTGGGCATGCGGTTCCTTCTGCAGCAGCGTCAACCCTCAGCTGCCCCCATGTCGGGGTAACGAAGCCGCGTGGGAAGCCGATTCGGAGGGCTGGAAGGGGGCTGCCTCTCCTCCAGCGTCTCTTTTCACGCCATCGCGTAATTCAACACAAATCTCAAACAATAGAAACCAATCATTCATGCGGATTGATCCAGAATGAGATGGAAGCAGACCGGGCTTTAATCTGCCGAGCTCCTGCAAGAGCATACAATGGGTGGGAAGGAACCGTGTAAAAATAGGTCCCTTTCATCTAAAACGAGCCCAAGCATTTCACTGTGGGCTCAGGCTCATGAGCCTTGCATGTCTCCCGTAGGATTTAGAGCGTGGCATACAATTTTGTGTTAAGACACAATCGTCCATCCCAGGCACGCGGGGTCACCCGTGAACTCCCTTCCAAGTAGCCCAGACTCTTCTGTGACCTCTTGTGAGACCCTGGAAGGGAACGTGATGCATGAATGACATGTAATCAACAAAAGTGTTAAGTGCAACCGTAACCGAAGCCCCCAGATTTCTGTGCACGGTTGCTAGTTCGTTCTGACATGGGCAGAAAGGCAAGGGTGCGTCAGCTCTGGCCGAAGCCAAGAGGACAGCAGTCCGGGCAGAAGGAGAGAGCCAGCAAAGGGGCAGCATGGCTATGCATGACACGCGGCCCACAGCGACTGCTTGGGTCCTTCTCCTCTCCTGGGGACACACGCAAGAAAGTCAAACAGTTGAATTTCTGGGTGTGCCCCTTCTAGAGTCCCAGTCCTCCCCACAGCCCGCGTCTTTCCCCTCAACAATGAATGCTAGTTCACTCTTTGAACAAAATAGGGAAGAAACCAGTGTGACTTGCATGCAGAACATTTGGGTGATGATCAGGGGGTTCCCAAAATACGGTCGCTACCTGTGTGATGATTGCAGCTCAAAGCAATGTGTCTGGGGTCCCCAACACATGTCCCTAGGAGGACTCATGGGACTCGGGGCTGAGGGGCGTTATAGCAGACGGACACAGAGAAGACCAGCAGAGGGGGAGGGTATGTGGGGAAAATCCAGAGCTAACCAGGGGCACGTTTCCCAGAGCCTCCGCCCAGGGTAGACACGTGAGGGGCGCTCACTCCCCCAGCAAGGGGACGTGGCCTGAGCACAGTGCTGCCCTCCAGGGAGGCTCATCAGGGACTCGGGGCCCAGGGTTGTCACGGGGCCGTGTGCTGCTGCTGCACTCCTGGCAGGGACCAAACTCTGGGCGGCCAGGAGAGAGGTGGGCTCAGCTTCCGCCATGGCGTTTGCACAGTCCAGGCACCTGCAGTTACTCTTCCCTTTTCTGGGAACGCTCCCCCAAAACTCGAGTCCCCATCTGCAGCCAAGGACCGACCTTGCAAGAGAAGGGTGATAATGTTAAAATGAGATCTACTTCTGTGCATTCTTATGATTCTTTTTTGAGAGAAAAAGACAGATCCATGGAAGAAATACAAAACAGTGCAGCCCCAATATAAATCAAACCCATAGACTCACACAGACTAAGGCTCAAACACTGGACCTCACACTAATGACCTGGGTCAACTTCTAGCTTGTCTGGCTGGGCACCGTCCCAAAAGTCGAAAGGTCGCCAGCTGGATTCCAGGTCCAGGCACAGGCCTGGGTTGCAGGTTGGGCCTCTACTCAGGCACGTGTGAAAGGCAACCACACGTCAATGGTTCTCTCCCTCCCTTTCTTCCTCCCTTCCCCTCTCTCTAAAAATAAATAAATACAATCTTTTTTTTAAAGTTTCCAAAAGTAAATTGTGATAATACTTACACAATTCTAAGAATCTACTGAGACACACACGCCTCTGCCTCTCGCACATCACACAGAAATATCTTAACAAATTTCAATGTATCGATAGTTTACAACCTCTTCTCATACCGTAATTAAATTAGAGACCGGCCTACAAGAGTAAAACACCACAGAACTCCCAAAAGCGTGTGCTTTGAAATCACAGCGGAAAGAATTGGAAAATAAAAGAGTACGTGTAATCAAGTGAAGTGTCCAACAACCTAGAAACAATAGTTAAAGAAATGGAGGAGGTAATAAGGAGGCTGTGGAAAATTCAGAATCCGGAGTCCACCAATGTTTTGTTCTGAAATTCCCTCCCTGGGTGCTCCCGTTGGTAAAATGGTATAACTTTTATGTTTATACATACACTCAAAATGCTGTTAAATTTTTTAAAATGTCAAGACTCGTGCCATAAATAGTGGGCCTGTGCGTGCGTGCTGGGAATGCGTGATAGAGATTATCAATCCCAGGAGGGATGGATTGAAACTTGTTCCCTGTCGTATCCCCGTTCCGTATAACAGCGCTTGGCACCTAGGAGAGGGATGCACATTTATGGAGTACTACAGTTGAATAGGAAGTAAAACGAATCAGAAGGGAACCCTCAGAGAATCTCTCAGAGTCAGACAGGACCGGATTATAATCCTGGTTCTGGAAGCTTCCAGCTGAAGTCTGGGGAAGCTGAATATCTCTCAGCTGCAGTTTTTGGTGACATAAAATAGAAGTGACAATAGCTAATTGGCTAGGATCTTGCAGGACTTAGAAACGAGGGCCGAGTGCCAGCTGTGAAATTCTTGGGTCTTGGCCCCAGCCCCACCCTCACCCTGCTAATGTTCTACCCTGTGACACAGACCTGGGACCACAGGGCACACGGCTGCTTGGCCACCTGGTTCCACATCAAGCCTCGGCCGCGGGGACACTAGAGCAGGACTGTCGGCTGGAGGAGGGACCTGTCCCCACCTTTGTGCTGGCCACAGACTTCCTGTTTATGTCCTGGCCCCCCAAGTCCGCTCCCCCCTGCACTGGCCATGCCCTGCCTTGCAAGTGACTGAGTGCAGCCTGCAATTTCCCCAGACTCACGAGCCAGCTCCTTTGGGGCCCCTCACACAGAGTATCCGCTGAGTAGCCCTCCCATGGAGGATGAGTTTCAGCTCCACAACCTGTCCCCCAAATGTCCACGTTTTAGCATCAGTCATTCTGGGCTTTTCTCTTGGATTCCAGAGCCCTGCAGATGCTAACTCTGGGGCACCTTAGGGCACCCTTTCCGTCCTTTTGGTTACGCGAATGACAACGTTCTACTTTAAATTCTCTCTGTTCGAATAACTGACTTGGCTCTGTCTCCTGACTGGTCCCACCAGGACAAAGCACTCGACGCCCAGACGTGACGGCTCATGGCACCACTCACAGGGCACTTTGCACGTCTGGTCACAGAGGATCCTCAGATCCAAGCAGGAAGAAGTCCCTGCAGGTTGTTCCCTGTTTTCAGGTGAAAAACGAGATTTGCAGAAGCAAATCCAAGCATTTCCCGGGGTTCAGCCTGGCCCCTCATTCGGTGATATCCTTTCCAAAAGGTACTGGTGGGGGGTGGCCACTCAGCTCACTACACCAAGCCATGGAGCAGTCTCCAGCACAGCCCTGGCGCCCCGGGAGTGTGATAAATATTGGCTGGATCTTAATCCACTTACACGTCTCGGCAGCCCCGGCTGGCAGTGGGCTCACACCCGTGCCGTTACGTCCTGGGCTCCTGGCAAAGGCCAGTCTCCCTCGGCCTGAGCAAGAAGAAAGGGAGCCAGCAGGACAAAGAGGGTGACCATGGGGTGGAAAGGGAAGTGCAGGGTGGGCAGGTCGACCCAGATGGCCAGGCGGTGACAGCAGGGCGGGGGGAGGGGACAGGGTGGGCCGCAGAGGGGTGCGCGCAGGATGGATGGCCGCTCCAAGTCACCGCTTCCCTGAGTCCCAGCACGAGCTGTGACCATCTTCACGCCTCCAGTCACACGGCAGCCCCAAGAGGACGGAGCTTCCTCCTCCTGAGAAGTGCACCATTGCACAAAGGGCACACCTTGCACACCCTCCCTCCTCAGTCTCCCCAGTGCCTCGCTTTCAGACGGTGTGCCAAAGCAGTGTCCTCATTGTTCTGTCTCCTGGCTCTCACACAGTGGTGACGCTGACACTTCATGGTCGCATGTCACGCTCCGACCACGTCCCAGCCTTCGGAATCATCTGTGTCCTACGCAGTCACAGTCAGGGGCAGGAGGGAAGGGCATGCTGGGAACATGGGACAAGGTCCCCAGAAATGCAGGTAGGCAGGACTGGAGTGTGGGGTGGTGACCTGGTCACCTCGAGTTGCCAGCTCCAGTAAAAGTTGCTGTTTTCGTCCTTAAATCATCCCTAAGGGTCTTGCATTCACCAAGTGAAGTTGAGACACCTGAACCATGGGCAGCCCGTGGCCCCTGTCTCAGGGACCCTGAGCAAGCGGAGGGAAGGGAGGGCAGAAGTAACAGGAGCTGACGTCCTTGTTGACGGCAGTCATAGCGCCGCTGACCGCCCTCTCACGCTGGCCCTACTCAGCTCACCGTTTTAAGAGTATACTCCCTTCTCACGCCCAGCCCGGGAAAAAAGTCAGAAATGCAACATGACATGATGAACGGAAGAGGCCGTGGAAAAGCAAACTTCAACTGAGCCCATGACCCAGAGAGCAGTGCAGCCTGCACTCCCCTACTGCCCACGAGGGGAGGGAGGCCCAGGGACCTGCAGCAACTTGTCTGTGAGCCCACATTCAGTGGTAAAGTCGGCAGGTGGGGACTTCTGTCTCCTGATGGTTCAGGTTTCCCACAATCCCGCACTGCAACTCCGGGCATAACTGGGCCTAAAACAGGAGTATCTGCCCACAGGCTTTGGGAAAATTGCAAGTAGAATAATTAATCTGGCAACGGAGGAATTCCAGTCATCGAGGCTAGGCCAGAGACCCAGAGCAGGGAGGGTGTGGGTGTGTAGAGGGTGGGGACAGGAAGAGATGGCGGGAGAGGGAGACTGATGTATCGCAAGGAGTGGGGCCACACAGCAGGAGTGGGGGGCAGGGGGCGGCACGCCAGTCTGCAAGTCTGTGGGTGGGCCATCAGAAAGGGGGGCCCCAGGCGGGCTGGAGCCACAGGCATGCCGTTCAAAGGCGGGAGTCTCTCCCCAAGAACAGCGTAAGCCCCCCTGTCAGGCCTTCCAACTGACTAAGCCAGGCCCACTCAGGATACCTCCCTACTTAAAAGTCAGCTGACTGTGAACTCGAACCACATCTGCCAGAGTCGTTTACAGTGGCCTCAGAGGAACGTTTTGCTGAGTGATTGGTGACTGGTTCAGCCCGGCCCAGCACAGCTGACTTTTCTCCATTGAGGGGGCGGGGAGACAGCATTTGGGGTTTAGCATGCCTCTTCTGCAGGTGAGAGAAGTGTGACTCTGACACACTAACACACACATGGGTGGAAACTAGTGAGGCTCAGGGACACAGAACCCCGGCCTCGACCCTCCTGGTTCTCGACTGTCCCTTCCCTGCCCGTGCCAGACTTCCATGAGCCAATCCCACAGACACCAGTCCAGGCCCCTTCATGGCTGGGGTCCCCTCACGGCAAGGAAACAGTTCCACCCCTTCAACATGCCCTTCTGTGGCATAGGGAACTACTGGGGGCTTCAGAAACGATGCGTTAATGAGGGCAAAGGCCTCTTGGGTTGTTTTGCAGGCAACCCTTCTCAGAAATCGGTGATACTTAGTCTCTGGCTGTTTTTCCAAGGATGAATTCTTCAGAGGTTACACAGTGCAGCTTTGGGGTAGTCGAGGCAAAAATAATTCATGTTGTGAGCCACAGAATTGTCCAATGGCCGCCAAAGGTGATCAACTCAGATGCCTAAGACGCACCTGCTACCACGGCGGAGCACGTCACGATCAAGCACCCTCCAGGGGGAACTGGGCACCACGTCACTGGGAAGGCCAGGAGGACCGGGCAGGGGGACAGCTGACCACCCCATTCGTGGACGGAGCTGCCTCTGTGATCCGAAGGCAGCTCAGAGGCTCTGCCCTCTGCCAGGCTCAGCGGGGAGGAGGACCTCTGCCCCTGGGCCTGGGCCTGCTTTCTCTTTCCCTCCAATGAGAAAAGGCATTCTGACAGGTCGAGTTCATTTTAGATCCATTTCCTATTGCTATTATAACACACACTTCAAGTTCAGTGGCTCCAAACAATACAAACACATTCTTTCACTGTTCTGGAGATCAGAGGTCCTAAATGCACCTGACGGGGCAAAGATCATGGTGGTGTCAGCAAACCACCTCCCTGCTGCCCCGCCTTCTCCAGCTTCTGGGGGCTGCCCACACCCTTGGCTCACCGCCACATCGCTCTAGTCTCTGCCTGCGGCGATAACCTCTCCGCTGAGCCCCACTCACCTGCTGTCCTCCCTCCCACTGCTCTAGGGGCAAATCCATTGCCTTGGTTCCCAGAAGCCACCTGCATTCCTCAGCTTGTGACCCCTTCCTCCAACTCACAAGGCAGCAGCACAGCCCCTTCAAATCCCCCTTCAACTCACCCCACCCTCCCCCCACCTCTCCACCTCCCCACCCCACTGCCATGCCCTTCTCTCCGACTCTGACCCTCCTGCCTCCCTCTGGCAATGATCCTTTATTACACTGGACGCACCCATCTCCACACCTTTAATTACATCCATAAAGCCCCTTGTGCCTATAAAGTTACACCATCACAAGTGCCAGGGTTAGGACATGGCCATCTTGCGGGGAGCATTATTCTATCTACCATGCCCCTCAAAAGTTCTCCAGCCATATGGAGGATAAGATGTGTGTCCCTCCATTTCTCAGTACCCGTGACACAGGCTGGGACACTGAGGAAGATATCACACATACCAAAGGAGGAGGAAGGGAGACGTCACCAGAAAACTGGAGGCGTGAAGAGGTTCCTTGCACACCATGTCGGTTTCCTGTCACCACACCCCGTCACTGCCACATCAGGGGTCCCCAGACTCGGCGTACACCCCACTTGCCCGGAGGCAGGGCTGCCAGGTGGCAAATCAGAAGCTAGTGCACCCACCGAAGTCTGAATTTCAGACAAGCAAGTGCTTTTACGTGTAAGCCTGCACTATTGCATGGGGCATCATCATACTAAAAAGTCTCCATTGTTTTCTAAAATAAATTTGATTCTTAAAATTTAACTGGGCATCCTAAAATTCCATCTCCCCCTCAGGGGGCTTGATGAGATGGGGGGTTGCTGTTCCTGGTCCACTGGGTCTGGGGTCTGGCCAGCGAACGCCCCTTGGGATGCATTCTCCGGGTCAGCTGATTCTGCTGACCCAGGGGCCCCATGCACGTTGAAGGTCACTCTTTTTTTTTTAGTTTTCTTTCCTAATTTTATTTTAATCATTGTTCAAGTATAGTTTTCTATCCTTTACTCCCACCCCAACCCATTCACCCCCCCCCCCCCCCCCCCCCCCCTTTTCCCCCCCCCCCCCCAGTTTTTGTCCATGTGTCCTTTATACTTGTTTCTATAAACCCTTCCCTTTTTCCCCTGAAATTCCCTCCCCTCTCCCCTCTGGTCACTGTCAGCCTGTTCTCTATTTCAGTGTCTTTGGCTATATTTTGCTTGTTTGTTTTGTTGTTTAGGTTCCTGTTAAAGGTGAGATCATATGGTATTTGTCTTTCACTGCCTGGCTTATTTTGCTTAACATAATGC